>JAOYMR010000002.1:2267405-2287595 GCA_025802075.1 Tenebrosternarchus preto
GTCCTGCGGTCCTGCGTGCTGCACGCCACACCTCTTTCCCAAGCTTCACACTCACATTGGTCGTGGCCACCTCCTCCTCAGCAAGGGCATGTTCTGGGGACGCCGGCCGCTGTGGGAAGCTGAACGTGTCGGTGGAGGTCTGCAGGAGGACAGGGGAGCGCAGGTGCACAGGGGCTCCCGTCTGAGCCAGAACTGACGTCTACGGAAAAGAAACACGGATACACTTCAAGCATTATCGAACAAGTCATCAACTCACAATGAGCCAATATGACTGAGGAAAAAAAAAAATAGATATTTTTACCCCTGATGAAATTGGATACAAATTATACAGCTATAAAGGACACCAAAATTAGTATAACAGTTTTCATACAGTCTGTAGAATTTCTGATCCCTGTAACAGGATCAGAAGGATGATGCACTTCCTCCACAGGACTTTTATTTGCACTCTTGCAACAGTGCCTGGCAGGAGAGGGTTACCTTGACGACAGTCTGCTCGGCGACGATGCTCGGGCGGCGCTGAGTGGCGTTGAGCCGCTGCTCCACGGGGAAGCTGTTCCTGTGGGCCTTCAGTCGCTCCACCAGCAGGTAGTAGATGGCGGCAAAATGGTTGTAGCTTTTGTTTTGGAGAGACTGATTGGGGGAGGGGAGTACATTGTTGCACAGAATTTGGTTAAAGCAAAAAAAAAAAAAAAAAAAAAACCCCTAACCCTAGGGTTTATTTGCACAGGTTAATTCACACACTAAGAATTCATTTCTATGGAGGTGGTTGGCTCATCACATATTATCCTGTTACGGCAAATCAGCTCCAGATGTGTAGGACCCTTCACGAATCACCCCGGGCCTTTAACTGCCCCGCCCCACCCCGCCCCGCCCCTCACCTCCACGGTCTTGTGCTGGTCGATTCCGAGGCTGTGCATAAGGCGGAGCACCTGCTCACTGTGCTCCCCTGGCCCCGTCTCGCCATCGGTGGCCACGCCCTGCTGCCGGTACAGCATTGGCCTCTGGGGCGGCACCTCGTGCACCATCCAGCGGTGCTCTCGGATCTGGCTCAGGGACAGTCGCTTGGTGGGGTCCAGGACCAGCATCCTCCGGATCAGATGCTCGCAGTCTGGGGATGGAGGTGGGGGGGTGGGTGGACAATTGGTGGCTGATACCTTTGGACTGGGTGGGGTTTGGGTGAGGAATTTCACACTAGGCTTTTGCAAAGCGGGGTTCACATTGTTTTAGACCATGTTCTTCCACCCTGAAGCTAATCAGTAGTCAAATACAAGAACAATCAAAAAGTGTGTGCTAACTCTTAACATAATAGGAGTGGGTTAGCCAATACTGGGGCCTAAACCTTGGCCTAGTTCACTCCCATGTGAACACAAACAACTCAACGTTTTGAAACACTGGCATCAAAGCCCAGGAATGAGCTTGACCCTACCGATCACAAATGCTTGACAACACGTTAGCAATGCTTGAAAACAACTTTGTGAATATTATTTTTAATTGTTTTGATGTAGTCGAGACAGAGTTTAAGTTATATTTCTGTTGGTTATATGCCTTAAATGTTCGAAACCCAACAGGCTTTTGGATAAGTGCTGGTGATGATGGATTTGTCCATATGAACAGTGAAAAGGTACCACTTTCCTTACCTTCAGTCATGAAGTAGGGGATGCGGAATCGGCCCTCGAGGACCCTCTGCCTCAGGACGGGCAGGCTGGGCCCATCAAACGGGAGAGCGCCACACACCAGCACGTACAAGACCACACCCATGCTCTGAAGAACCGTGCGCACACACACACACCTCAGGGACTGGATGCTACTATCTAGACACCAGCATTACTCACTGACGACAACAGCAAAGAGGAAATGATCCTGCAGTCGCATACAAACAACTACATTTATTCCACTGAGACGAGAAGCCACAAGCACAGAAGAGGGCAAGACTGTTCTTATGGTTCTTCAGAGCCATGCTGTCTGGGTTTTGCAATTATGAGTCTTCTGTCTCAGTGGAAATAAAGAATGGGACAAGGCCCTTTGTGCTTCTGGGTATGTCTTTTCTGTAACATCTGCAGTGCTTGGGTGCTCTCTTACCCAGATGTCCAACTGTGGCCCTTCGTACTGTTGACCCTCGAACACCTCCGGGGCCGCATAGGGGGGGCTTCCGCACCAAGTGGCCAGGGGCTCACCGGGCCGGAAGAAGTTCCCGAAGCCAAAGTCTGAAAGTGGAACGGGTGGTGATTGGTGCAAACCGATGAAGCGGGTGTGTTAACCATTCGAAACGGTTCAGTATGGTGGAGTCGTTGGGGGTGGGGGGTGGGGTTGGCGGGTACTCGTGCTGAGCAGGCTGGCATAGGAGCCTGGAGGCCTCTCAAGAAGCTGACTTATCCGTCTGTGGTCAGTCCAGCCACACGACTGCACAAAAAAAGTCACACGTGCCCTTTTACGCCTGACTGATAGGGCGACAAAGGGCAGCCACACGTTACATAACCCACGGCGGGAGCTGGGCCCCGGCACAGAGCACAGGCCTTCCCGCTGAAGAGTGGGGATTACAGTCCTAGTGTGGGCCCGACCGTGTTGGAATGCCTGGGGCCATAGGGGACCAGGCTGGAACAGTCAGGGTGAATTTGACACGGACCGAATGATGGCATGCTGGTGGTGTTATGAGATTATCACGCTATCCGACATGCCCTGTTATATAACAGGTGGACCCGGAAGGGGGGGGGGGGGGGGTTTTAAGGGGAGTAAGGGCAGTGGAGCGAAAGTCAGTGGGGGGACATTTCCTGCTCTGTATAAGGCCACCAAGAAGGTCACGTCGTCCGGAGTTGGCAGGTCGTGACTTTTATTGCTATGCAAGGTTCTATCCCTAACAGGCAATAAGAATGATCGCACTGAGATGAGGAAGAAAAAAAAAAAAAAAGCTCTAAAAGGCTACCTGATAAACATTTAAGATAAACCACCATAAACCCTATAATGCACAGATTTCCTTATACACACACCTCACGCATCCAACCACACACACCACGTATGAGTCTACAGATGCGTTATTGTCTCCAACGCAGCCGATAACTGAATTCTAGGGAACAGTGCTCAAAGGCTCCCCTCCCTGCACGCCGGCAAGTCGTCTGAACCAGAGCCTCCAACGTCAGAAACCAGCAGTCATTTACTTGGAAAACAGCATGCAGGCCGTCTCTTGAGGAAGCTTTCATAAACACGCGCACGCGCTAAACGTCGTACGATGGCTCAGCTGAGGTGGTGAATGTAGGTCAAGATGAAGTGATTGATGACTGAGGTTAACAGAGGTGGAGCCACGACGGCTTTAAAAAAAATCTGTGTCTACGCAACTGACATGTGACGATGTGGACAGGGGAACATTGTGATAGACGTAGATGTGGTCCACAATGGTACGATACACCTTATATGCTTTCTGCCCCCCCCCCCCCCCTCCCCGGCGTAATTACTTAATTAATTAAGTCCTTGCAACACAAAAAAAAAACCGTGACCTTTTTGGGAAAAATTAAACATTACAGCTTAATCTGTAATACAAAAAAAAGTTAGGAATACAACACATTCTAATCCAACATTATAAATAAAGCAGTTTGCTACAACAATGGCAGATATTTTTTAAAGCACAAAACTAATCTTTGAAGTTCCCAAAGGGCATTTAGTAACGGCTCAAATATGAAGAAACCCAAACTATGTCTCTCCTGTTTAGCCTCATCTTTCCACATACCACATGGTGTTCAAGAGATCTGTTCTGTTAAGTTATCAAGTCTTGTCTGCAGCATGTAGCCCTAGGATGTGTATAATACATTTTTTCCATAAATTTCTGCTCTTTTTTTAAACAAATAAATTGTGGGAGGCCTGGTGATTCACCGAGCTCAGTTCTACTGCTGTGTGTGTATGTGTGTGTTCATGCGTGCGCAAGTGTGTGTGTTTGATCTCACAGCATATTAGTTCATTCCTCAGTGCTGCTGGCCTCTCATCCACTTGACGTCACTGAGTAAATATGCGATCCCAGAGTGGCTGTGAGACTCTGTCTGCTGTTGGTGTGTGTGTGTGGGTGTGTGTGTGTGTACTGTGGTATGCCTGAAGGAAGGTGAAGGATGGGGATTAGTGTTTAACACAGCACTGTCAATCTTCACAACAAAGACCACACTATTTAACCCCAGATTACGGGAATAACTACAGGAATAACCCCAACTACAGCACTTTATTAACCTACTTTTAGTGCACCAAAATGAAATGAACATGTATTTGCCATCCTTTAAACAAAACCAAGAGTTAATTCCATTCTTCCAGTCAGCAAGCACTATTTTGTCCTTCCTCAAGTCCCGATTTCGATTGATTATGAGGTGTCACATGTCCCTTATGCTCTGTTGTAGACACTCCAACTGCTGTGTGATAGTGTGTGTGTGTGTGTGTGTGTGTTAGAAGCAGGGCCTACTTGCCTGCTATCTTGATGTTCATGTGAGCATCCAGCAGGAGGTTCTCGGCCTTCAGGTCACGGTGGACGACGCCCTGCTCGTGGCAGTACGCTACCGCCGACAGGATCTGCCAGAACTTGCGGCGGGCGTCGGCCTCGCTCAGCCGCCCACGGCTGGCCAGGTGGTCTGGGGAGCCGGGGAACAGATCAGGCATGATGGGGTGGAGATGTCCATTCACAAAAAATGTCTTTTTATCACAAGGAAACCAAAGCGCTCATATGAGGCCCCAAACGAAGCCTGCTCCCAAACTCCCGGAGGCTCCCGATGGCAGGTGACCACACAACAGGAGAGAAAACGTGAGTGCAGCGTGGAGTGAAGGAGTTTGGGACAAATGAGAATGAGAGAAAGTGCACGAGTGATAGAGAGTGAGAGACATGCCAGGCGTTAATGAAACAGCAGCTCAGTGCTTCATCAGTGAGTGAGAGCCTGCAGCCTGCAGCCGCGTGTGCCGCAGGCCGCGTGCGTCATCCCAGTCTGTGTTGAGGAGGAGGTGGTACAGGAAGCTCGGGGGAAACACACCTCACGTCAGTGCGACAAGCAGCCTGACCAGCGGGACAACGTGTGACGGTCAGCTGACAGATGGTTTCCCGTTCGCACGGTGCAAGTATTTGACAACAAAGCGTCATTCGCGCCACGCCTCTAACCAAGAATGGAGCATCTGGTCCAGGTCATGGTCACGTCCAGGACTTCAAAGCATGCTCTGTAGTGTGTCAATCAAAATACGCTATATAGCGTGTGAGTCACGTGACCAAGACACGTGGGCAGAAGTTGGCTTTGAAAAGTGCCGGGGGCAAAAATGAGGACGGGTACATTCCCTTTAAAAAAAATCAGGAAGGGAAGAGGTTCAAACACGTTTGTTAAAGCTATAGGTATTAGCATTATGGTTTAAAACATACATTAATAGTAATACGATAGTTTTCTTTTTCGAATAAAAATCACAAAATTGTCAGCTGAGCAATTCTGTCTGATTCTGTCATAAGGAACATAAAACTATAGTGAGCATATTATTACTCGAATTATTATTTAATAAGAGACAGTTATTTGTAGAGGGAACTAACATTTTCAGAGCTCTTTTTAAAAGTGGTGGGAACAAAATGAGCCATTTCATAAAGTGGTTGGTAGGGGTCACCAACGTAAACCAGGCTCTGACAACTCTGCATACGCTCATGGTAGACTGATTAAATAAATCACAAATATTCTGGAAGCTCAATTTTTTCCTGATTAAAAACATACCCAGAGCATACATAAATGAGCATAGCATGCCAAAGTATAAAACAAAACAGCAACCTGCTGTTGAACCAAAAGCGAGGTCTTGCTCGCGCGTGTGTACTGTTCCGTGAAAGGTCAGCTCAGAGGCATTTTAAGTACAAGAGATGCTTGACACTACCCAACCTCATAACGGTGAATAGGGGTGAAGCCACGTTTGCTGATGCAGACACCCTCTGCAATACCATCGAAATGTGGTACAGAAATCAGAAGATCCCTCAGCTCGAGGAGACCCAAAGCCTGTAGTGTTTGGCACGGTCCATCAGCTGGATCAAGGCAGGCCTTCACACACAACACTGTCTCCACCATCAGCTTGTCTGCCTCCCCTCTCCCCCTCTCTTATTTTCGGACTCCGGCCTCACAAAAATCATTTCCGTTCCCGACTGCTCTACTTCCCAACAGTCTGACGTGTCGAGCTGACTCCTCACCGGGTAACCTTTCATCCCCCCTGACGCCCACCCGCTCTCGCTGTGTTACAAAACCCGCGTTTGATAACGTTCTGCTCTCCGCGACACCTTGATCCATGTTGTGACGGCTTTCGAGAATCCTGCCAAGACCGTGAGGCTCTTTGAAGATACGCTAGCACAAACCTGAGCCAGTCTGCATGCTCTGCAATCTCTATAGTCTCATTCCCTCGTTCCTGGCTCCCCACATCAAACGCAACGTTCTGTGTAAAATGTTTCCATTTCTATTCATTTATTTTTAATCATGTGTGATCATACGACAGCTGAAGAGAAAGCAACAAATAACCTTTCATCTTAAAGATCATCATCAATCTGGTTAGAGCAGACGTGTGTTGAAGTAACACTTTCTGTATAGTTTTGTGCTAGGCTACACTTTCTGTTGGCTCCTTTAATAACCACACGGGAATGGGAAAAGCCGGGGGGGGGGGGGAACGCCAGCACTCGGCAGGCAGAGTAAAGATTCTTGAACACCACGACCTTTTCTCTGGCAGTGCAGCTAATTACTTGGGATAAACTCACGGCATCTGTTCAGGGCATGGAGGAGGAGGAGGATGAGGATCAGCACGGGACTCCGCGAGCTCCTGCATGAAGGCATCATGGACGAGGACATAAAGTTTCGCTCACATGGGTTTTGCAAAGGAAAATGTGAACACTCACCGAAGATCTCTCCGTTTTTGGCGTACTCCGTGACCAGGTAGAGCATGTTCTTGGTCTCCATGACCTGTTGAAAGAGCACAAAACAGCATTTAACGATCAAAACTAAAGGAGCAGGTCTGCCTTGAATGGAAATGGGGTTTCACACGCTGAAAAAGTTTCAGCTAAGAGGGATGTAAGAATGTTTATGCTGTACTCTATTATGTATACCATGGTCTCTCTCGCTCTTTCTCTGCATTTAATTGTTAGCAAAAGCTTTAAAAAAGGCGAATTTAAAGAGCACACATCCCAATCATAATAGCTATGATAACACCACACATCATTCTAATAGACCATGTAACTGGCTTACAAGCTAGAGGTGATATTTCACTGTTGAGACCTGAAATACAGCACAATACAGACGGATGTCAATGCACAACAGGGAGTGTCATCATTTTGTATGTTCAAATATTAATACAAGAGGAATTCTGCAATATTTTTGCAGGCAAATTGCGTAGATAATGTAGCGCAGAACAGTGTAGTATCTATGCAACAAAGCAAAACGCAAAAAAAAAAAAAAAAAGACAAGTGTGCTTTATTATTGAGCGAACATTATTAAAATCTAATTATAATAAGATAAAATGCAGCTGAATTGTCACCTTTAGACTGATGCATTGTACACCCCCACCAACTCAAAATAAACAACCATGGCGGAAACGGTCGTGTGAACAGAAATTCCTGTCGTGAGATGACATCATGGAGTGAAGATGCTAGAGTCTCATGCTAGCACGATTGCCTGCCGTTATGGCGGACATACTTTGACTCGAGCGGTTAATCCATGTACAGTGGCATAGTTAAGGACATCTGTAGTGTTACTGCCTCCTTGTCCTGCCAGCCTAAAATGTTGCAGAGCCAAAGGTAATTTGCTGCTTTTCATGGTCCACATTTTCTTGAGTCAAATTGTAAAACTGTAATAGACACATTTGTTTACATCTGGACAGATATTTCTGCAGTCCATCACTGATACACCCCCCTCCCCCCAACAGCCTGGAAGCCCGTTACATTAACTGAACAAGGTAGCCTGGCTAACAATGCCCGTGGGCGTCTGGGGCCAGTGCGGCCTGGCGCCCACAGGGATAGAGGGCGCCAGAAGATATCATGACTAAAGACCCAGATGCCACAGTAGCACGTGCTCAGTGGCTCTTGCTGCTGCTGTGTGGCTGGCATCTAAGGAGAGGAACCTGGGCATCTCCTTCAGGTCTCACCTGAGAAGCAACTGGGAGAAAAGACCTGAAGGTTGAGGATTAAGGTCACCGATTTACGGTAAAGCGATAATCTTTCCAAGGCTCAACCCCCACTCCAAACCTTATGCATACTTTCACCGTAACTAACCAATGGATGAGTGTGAGAATATTCCTGACACTAGGAATAACGTGTGTGAAACTAATTTTCAACACATGGAGGAACCATAGACTAATTGGCCAGATTCACTCTGCTGCATTTTTAGAAAATAAACTTGGTGCCAGCCAGCGATAGAGCACCTGGGGAAAGAATCCTGGAAAATGAAATGAACAAAAATTTGGAAAACTACTAAAATCCCTCTTTTAAACTGGCCTGGGGTGAAGGCAGGCTCAACTACCAGGTGCTGAGTAAAATGTGGGGATGTTGGTGGTGGAGTGTTGTCGAGTGGCGATGCTCGTGCACCTGGTAAAGCTTTATGATGTGGGGATGGTCCAGCAGCTTCATGATCTCCACCTCCCTGTAGATCTTCTCCAAGTTTGCGGCGTCTAGCTGCGTCTTGTCTATGATCTTTATGGCCACCTGCACGATGACGTACATGCTAATTACCACTTCGGCTTTGCGGACACGTCTCTACCTGCTTATCAATGCGCAAACCCTTTTCCCAGCAGGACAAGATAGAATGCACTTGCTCGTTTCGTTTAGAACTTCACGTTAAATAATAACATATAATTTGTAATGTAATGCTGCTGCGGAAGTATGCGGATTTTGCAGTGCCTGTCGGGATTACATTTGGTAAGCTTTGCAAAAACATACGGCATCTGGTTTTGCACCTCGTGCAGTGCCACGCTGTAGAATCAAGACCAGAGAATCATCAAGAGTACCCCCTGAAGACAAGCGCGCTGACGTCATACCGTTAAGCACAGCAGTAGTCTCAAATGCTCCCACATGCCAATACGTATTAAGAACATTCCAAGGTACTTTTTTAACGGGTGACATACTTTGATTTAAACGGTAAATTCACGTACAGAGGCATGTCTAGGAAACCTGCACGATTTTTTAAAGTTCCTCAGATGAATGTTTTGGCTGCATCGCCTGTCAGTCTAAAACTTTGCAGAGGTGACTTGTTTCTCCCGGGAAGTTCACTACTTCAATGTCAATCCTTGAGGCACACACCTATTTCAGATTTATTTATCCTTTTTTGCATTCGCACATTTGTTCTTTTGCGAACGGTCAAATTCGGTATGTAAAGTACCCAACGGTCACGCACTCTGAAGCAGCGTTAGAATTTTGATTGCAGCTTTGAAAGCAGCTGGTGCTTCCAGCAAATGTACCTTTCAAATTTATCTTGCTTGTAAAGTTAGTCTGTTAGTTTATCATTTATTCCGTATGGTTCTACGGTAAACCTTTGAGTGCTACTTGTTCGCATACAATTCGTAAACTAAGAAGTTGGTTGCAATTACGCTGACGCGAACAGCAGCAGCACCTATAGCTTGGATTTTCAAATGTGGACGCAGTCACTTACCTCTGATTTAGTGATTCGGTGTCTCGCTAGCTTCACAACTGCGAAATTACCTTTCCCCAGCGTGCGCTCAATGTCATAAAATCCAACACGAACCGGTGCCCGGTGACACGGTTTCTGATCTGGCTCGGCCATGGCCGTAGTTTTCTTGTGGCCTTAGCTATGGAGTTGTGAAGTGCTTGGGCATATACACCTGTGATTCCAGAGAACGAAAGGTGGGGAGATTTTCTTTCCCTCTAATTAAACAATATTTCGTATGTCCATGCTAACTTCAGAATTAGGCATTCTGAAGTAATACGGTCAGTGCTGGTGATCCTTCACATTCGTTTCCCGATGCGGGTTCTGCTCACCCGCAGAATGCCTCACTCACAACGCTCATAAGCGGGGAAAGCATGCCGCCCCGACGCTCAGCACGAGGAATGATGTTCTGGCGCTCCACATGTATTGACGTCAGTGCGAAAGGGATTTTATAAAGGGGGCGGATCTCGCAGAGCAGTTCCACAGTCCACGAGCAGTTAGTAACCAAGACAACCTTATCCACTTCATACGTCAATCAGCAGCTATTGCTTTCTCCTCAATGACTGTAAGTTCACGAGCGCAGGCAACTATGTCTGGCTATTTGCCAACTAGGTTGTTTCATTAACGTCTAAAATATGCGTTCTGAAGCACGCCATTAAGCTTAACCACTCCGTCGCGCTCACCTCAAAGGACAATCTTTAAACACCTCGAATACCTTTCATAAAATTCAAGCCATGATATTTTCTTTTGCATTAAAATATGATTTAATATATACTATATTGTGTATCTGCACGGTGAGCGTATTACAACTAAGAATAAGCATTATAATTCCCACAAATAAAAGGGATATGAGTGTAGCGCCAGTGTATCCAGCGGCATCTACTGGTTATACTGCGTACACATTGGTATAAGAATTTCATGCACATAATTAGCCGCCACAAAGCTCCAAAGTGGAATAAATATATATATATATATAAAACTGGTTTAATTTGTTTTATTAATAGTTTTCATTAACATAATCACAGACACATTCCTATGTTCCTGAAAGAGAATGCAGACAATATTTGGATTTAGGTCATGTTTCAGGCAGTCTACAGTCCATCGTTCATAAAATCACATTTTAATCCTCAAGCCCAAAACAGCAAACGTGGTAGCACGGTACAAGCAGCAGTTCAACACCATGCAAATCCACCAGTGAGGAGGCAAGCGCATACGCAACTCTTACGTAACGTAACTCACTCTTAGCTTAACTTCTTAACAAGCGCATACGCAACTCTTACGTAACGTAACTCCCTCTTAGCTTAACTTCTTAACTCCCTTTCCATTAAACATTAGTCTCACCGAGCTGTTTGCAGCCAATTACATTTGTAGTGCTGGGGGGCCAAATCTGTTTCTGAGTCTCAAGGCCCAAACACTTACTATGCTCCTTTGAGAACAGGCACCAGAAGATGGTCAGAATTCCATCTGTGATCGGCTTAAAGGATGGGGAACACCAGAACATCATCTCCTTAAACATACAGTACATACAGTATGTGTGGTAATGGAAAGCCATAGACTGGCTGATACAGCAAAAAATGCCTTTGCACAGTCATTAAAGGATTAACCTTAATGAATTAACAAGAATGTATTGAGCAGATTTAACAGACTTATGACAGTTGTATGTCATTTTTCTTTTTTTTTCTTTTTCTTTTTAATTGTCTTTGGTTTCATGCCAATACCAGAGTCCGAGCTCATCCTTGATTGCCTTGATTTTAATCCTTGAAAATCCTTGAGATCCAAAATTCTGGGCTGCTTCAGTCATCATTCCCTGCCATTAAAGGCAAATGGCATCCAATCCATCATCTGGCTGAATGTTAAAAAAAAAGGCATGAAAATGAAAGAAAGAAAAGAGCTTGCTGTATCATCAGCCCCGTCCCCAATGGTCCGCCTCCATCTCCTTCAGTAGCCATACAGCTTGTCGTCCAGCCCGCCCCCCAACAGCCACGCCTCCCTCTCTTGTAGTAGCTCACAGCTTGTTGTTCAGCCCCACCCCAAACAGCCACTCCTCAGTAGCCATATAGCTCATTGTCCAGCCAGCCATGCTCCCGATAGTACTTGCTGCTGACGCGGCCACTGGTGCACGCTTCGTAGATGTCGTTGGTGACGAAGCCGCTCTCGGTGCTGGCCAGAGTGACGAAGCCGCTCTCCGTGTCTCCGTGTCGGCCGGCAAGGTTGTCGTAGTCGCCAGTGGGCGTGTCGGGCGACGAGCCCAGGAAGGATGTGTTCTTGATGTCCGGCCGCGTGTCGGCCAGGTCCGCCTCATGCTGCCTGCGGATCACGTTGTACACGTCCGGGCTGGGACTGGGGCAACGATCGGCTGATGACCAGTAGCCAGGCTCCTTGGACGAGGCCTCCTCACGTGCCTTTTTCCTGCAGAGCCAATTCTGATGATGTCACGCCAGAACAAACCACCAATCGTAACAATATGATTGGGCTACATATTCAGAAAGATAGTAATTATGAATTGTAGTCTGTTTGCACTCTTTGTAATAGACGGCAGTGAGTTGTAATGAATGGCCAAGTCTTCCGATCACGTGAACATGTATGCAGAGGGCACATGAAGGCGAAGTGCTTTTACTGAACTAAACTAAAAACCTCCATTGACAGAGTTCACAGAAGTGTTAAGTTGTGCTGTTGAACTGATTAGACCATTCGTTATGACATTTGATAATCTGGGATTAGAACAAGTAGATTATAATATCTATTTATTCCACCTCTTAGAAGAGGTAGAAATAACCTTTATCAAGAATAGAAGGTAATAGGTAAGGTTATCTTTTACGGTCCATCACAAGTTTTACTGGACACATTTTTGTCACCACTACTGTACTTCAACTTTTAGAAATACAAAAGGCAAACCTTTTTGCGAACATTTTGAAGCAGAAAACTCCAGTTGCTACTATTAAGAGCAGTAGTAGAGGTATTGTGGGGAGGATAATGTATGCAATATTGAGGACTTTTTCTGAAAGAAATGAGCAAAGGCTATTCAAACAGGAGTAAAATCATTCAGCTGTTTTATATTAAACACAATTAAATAATATCAAGAATCAAGCTGACTTATTCCTATAAACTCTTGTAAAAATTCTACTCTGAAATCCATGATCATATCTTCTAAGATTATTTATTATTTAATATTTCTTCTTCTTTTTTTTTACTCTATCAAGGGTAAGATTGTTACTAAGTTTTGTACCTGAGGGTTCAGAAATAATAATCCTGGTGTCATCTTCTCTGGCAGTGACAGAGGGATTCTTAGGCACTTTTGCTGTTGTCAAAGTACCTGAAACACAAGGAGAAAACAACTAGGAAAGGAATCAGATCTGATGGCTGCATGTTAATACACAGAATCTACACAGAACCTAAATATAACAAGAAAAAAGAAATCTAGTATACCACAAATCGCAGAATATGATGACTCTGTAGGTGCAAAGATTTTGAAATATTAATTCCAAATGAATCTACCAACCACTAGATGTCCTTATTTCACTGAGCCTATGTGACTGCATTCTGATAATTTTCAGTCATGAAGAAAGTTTCAGCATTGTTTCATCCCTACATTTATAGTCCATATTTTTGCTCTAACCCAGTGCTCTCAGTGCATCTATCCCAAGTGTTTTGTGGTTGTTACAGGCTTAGAATCTGGGACAGAGCAAAAACCTGGACCGGCCATCAGGCTGCGAACATTGGGTTTTAAAAAAAACAACACACAGCAACGGAATTCATACAACGTAATCTCTCTAACAGATTACCTGCATATGTTCTGTTTCCTGCAGCGGTGGGGATTGGAGCTCTATCTGAAATCACACCATAGTAACTATCAGTACATGAGAACATCTTGGAACAGTCCTATGACGACTAAATCTCTTATGAATATCTTATTGCTGGGTCTGGACTAGTTCGAGATCTGAGCGGGTTTTGTTCAGCCTACACAGGGTGTCCAATGCACTCTTTGTGGGGGTGGCATAATGGCTCTCTGTGAATCTGTGTGATATGGCTGGGAGTCGTATCACAAATCCTCCACTTCGAACAGGGTTTTGGATATACACCACTCTTCCCAGAATTAAAGCAATGTTCCTCAGGATTATAGTCTAGCTAGGTCTGGCCAGGTCTCTTACAGTCTCATGCGTGGAATATCTATAGATCAAAAAGCATATTTGCTTCAGACCAGCACAGAAATTATTAAAAAATAATATGAAGGGTAAGCATAATCTAAACGTTGACTTGAAAAAACAAAACGATTATTAAAGGTATAAAGGAATTGTCCTAACACTCTGCCCTAAATATGACCCCATAGTTGTGTGTGGTGGTAGCTCACTGGTTAAGGCACTTGACTACTGGTTCAAACCCCACCTCTGCTAATGTTCGGCCCCTGAGCAAAGCCTTTAACCCTCAATTGCTCAAGATGTATTCAGTCACATTTGTAAGTCGCTTTGGATAAAAGCGTCAGCTAAATGCCGTAAATGTAAAGTTGTCCTTCGCTACCCGTTGGATGACACAATCTTTCCAATTCATTTTTAAAGAACTTTAAGCATACAACGGGCTTCGTACCTCTGGTGTACTTGCAGATGAAGTTGTTCTTGGTCTCGCAGTTGTCATCGTTCCACTGGAACATGTAGAGGCCTCCGAGGCCCGGAGGAGCCGAAGGCTGGTGGTACATTACCACGCACACCTCGTAGCCACACGAGGGCTCGTCCCAGTGCCAGTTCCTGTCCGCAGGAGAACGATCGCATATATTGCTGTCTCCAACACTATTTTAAATTAGAACGGTAAACCTACCGGTATTAAACCGGTACGTATTAGACGCGATAAATTAGAGCAAACACACGCAAATAAATGCACGACAGGAAACGTTTTACGTACTGTTTTTTCATTAACGTATTGGCTGAGTTTTATCTTGTATTTTGTTTTTGAATTGAAACTTTGCTTTTTTAGTGGGAAATTTCTCCGACCTGAAAGCGGAACGACTGCTATCCAGCCAGTAGTACTGAGATGCGCAGTCTCCGCTCGTCTCTTCGTAGTTTGGCTCCCTGCGAAGCCCTATCCAGAAGTCTCCGTCCGAAGCCTTGAGTTCTTGAATAAAGCCCTCGATTAGCTTCTGCTCAGTGGACGACTCTATGCTGAGGAGCTCTCCTCCGTCGCTCCTGCACGCGCGGGTGGCTTCCTCAAAGTTCACTTTTCGACGAATGTCTTGGAAATAGGCGATTTTATAGCATGGCTTGTCCGTGCCGAGTTTACAGATCCGTTGGCCTTCAATAGAAGAGGAGGAAGAGTGCGCACGGTGTTTAATTACAAAAATGTCCAACGTAATGTGAATTAATGGATAGTTCCATGCTGTTTTAGGCTGTGTTATACACATGCACACATAAGATTATGGAAAATCAGTTTCTGAACTGATATTGTCACAGTGGTCATGTTTCATTACTGAGATGTTAATGACAATTAAGTATTTAAATGAAAAGATAGACGGATGTAAATTATACAACTGGGCAGATGAGAATATACCGTTTTTTTAAAATAACTCAAATTCTACATTACTTAAAAATGTTTTCCCCTCTGTATAACTATTGCAGTTTTTAATGACTACGTGTATTCCACTCTCATTACAGCGGACTGCAGTGTTAAGACATACCTCTAGGCTCGTAAATGTCTGCATGGATGGACCAAATGCCAGGTTAACGAGCAGTAAAGGAAAGGGAAATTCTTTAATCATGATCAAAAGTAGCTTTCTCTTTCTCACACACACAAAGAAAACGGCTCCCACTCTCGGACGTATACGGAAAGGGCTAAGTGCTTGGCTATGGGTATTGCGAAAAACACACATGGACAACACAGAGTGAATATATCACCTAACTAAATGCATGATCAACTTGCAAAATATTGCACGCAGTAACAACAAAACACTTCTGCTCATGGAATCGCATGCACAGAAAATCTTTTTTTATTATTAATGAACCGCATCGAACAGATGTATTGGTTGTACGTGGAGCAGTCTTCAACAAGTTATGCTTCTGATAAACTATATAATAGACACACTACATAAAACTAACTAAAAGTGCGATTTTAAATCCAGGCTGATTAATATTTTATTCGCTTATAATATTCGCTTGAAAATGTGAACTTACCACTGAGCACTTTTGATCCTAATGCTGGAACAGCGATTGTCAGCACAGCGAAACCAACCACTGTCATCAAATCCATTTCACTAGTTTCTTGTCATGCCTCCGTTACACATAAAACACTAAAGCATTTCCGCACTAAAATAATATCCAAGGCGCAGTTCTGTTCATGGAAGACTGAGACCACTTGTTTGGTCAGTCGCAGACATCTCTGCAAACGCCCAGAAAGCTGGAATGATGCGCGGGCGAGCGTCGGTGGCTTCAGTGACGAAAAGCATCACGTCATCAGTTATCAGCAGGTCAAATACTGACCACGTGCGAAGACCCTCTCAAGAAGCCTACATCACAAACTTTCGGGCTAGGGTGGACAGACATCCACCAGACAGTATTTTTTTCAGATATCTATCCTTCGCTTGGTCGGACACCTGTTTGTCATCTTTCTGGAGTGGAATGGCAATAGCTTTCCACAGATCAATATTATTTTATCGTCTCACTGGGTGAAATACATGCTAAAGCAAAAACCTTGTATTTAAATGGATTAACAGATCGTCCATACCTCACAAACCGTATAAGTGCAGAAAGTACGCGCTCTAAAAGCTAACTATGTTTGCATATATCAACTAAAGCGACTTCAGTTCTCAATGGTCAGCACGTCCTTTCCTTTATAACAGTAGGAACGATGAATTTCATGCTTGGCGCATACACTGCGCCAGGCATACTGTAAGCATGTGCTTGTTTGACGAGTAATGCATTAGTTTATATTACAGATTTTACAGTTAGCTAGACAAATCGGTTATGTTTTTAATTTTGTTGTTGTGTCATATTTTTCTCTCCCGTTTGTCCTCCATTTAGGAGTTACTGAAGTAGCCACTTTGTATCAGGTCTGTTACTTCTACCTTCAGTCTTACACATAGATAGCATATATTAAACATAAAAAACATCTTTAATAGAGATGTCTTCAACAAATGTCAGTACAGAATCACTTTGTACTAAATAAATTTGCTTCATATGCCTGAAACAGATTACATTAGTTCTTGGACCTCCATTATGTTCTGATCTGGAACTTCAGCAGGTGTCTTCAAAGAAAGCCTATAGAAACACAATGAAATGGATCACCGTTAGCAGCAAGCAGGCTGTGTGAGGGACAATAATGATCAAACTTTACTGTATTTGAGTTCATCTGTGCGCTACTCTAAACACTTGGTGTTCGGCTGCAGTGTGTTTGTGCACGGTACAGACACCAGCTATGCTGACCTCTATCATCTGTGCACATTTCTGTGATTTTCTTAATATGGCACAATTCATTCAACTCACTGGCAAATTATGAGGTAATTCCTGCACTGAGGTGCAGTCAGTGAAGAACAAGCAAAAAAAAAAAAGTGAACAGGATGGGACACAAATGAGCGAGATTGGAAACCACTACCACAATGTGTGTAACTTGGCAGAGGTGGAGTTTGAACCAGCAACCTTCTGATTACTACTCAAGTGCCTGAACCAGTGAGCTACCAATACTACCACCACCCAAATACAGAAGTGCTAAGCTTTAGCCGTTAACTGATACTGCTAGAGTGTTATCCCTATGATACCCAAGTGTTACCCTATGAAGCTGGACATTAATCAACAAATGACCTGTTTTATATGCTCAAGCAGTACATCAATAGATTTGAACTGTCCTGACTCGTCTTTAGTCTCCAGGGCTTTACAGCTGAGAGAAACTCAGTAAATTACACTTTGATCAATATCTGAGTTTTAATGAATCACTCTTCTTATAACACCCTATCAATTAGCCAATTTCAAGACTCTGATTGGTTTTATTATATATTCAGTGCTGAGCAAAAATCTCATGGTGTCTTTATGTTTCCGGAGTGTGCACAAACGGACATACATGCAAACCATTTTGCCATTAACTATATGGTTAAAAGTGAACAACCTCTATGAAGAACTGAGAGGGAATCTTATTCGTTTTCCTTTCTTTTAATTAAAAGTGATTTATTGGAGCAGCATCAGCATAACAATTCTCCCCTCCCGTTTTCCCCAGCAGTAAAGTCCTGGTCAGGGTAGGGTTACTGCTGCTAGATCTGCCCGATCGATGAAGGGCTCTATCGCGCACTGTGCCTCGTATCGTAAGCAATCGAGAGCATCATTTGTCTGGTGCAACATCTCCGAATTAATGTAACGGTGGGCGTTCTGTTGTACCTCTCAGTCAGTTCAGATCTTCTCGGCTTGTGCTGAAGCGATATCATCTCTTTCTGTGGAGAGCAAAAAGTTTGTGTGAATAAACGTGACATTTACAGGACATTTACGTTTTTAGCCAGGGATGTGTAACAACGGAGCTTGTAACAACGGACAAAATGACAAGAACAGAAATCTTTAAACACTTGTGTGCAAGATCATATGCTGGTTATGATATTGTGAATCCAAGATCATATGCTGGTTATGATATTGTGAATCCAAGATCATATGCTGGTTATGATATTCTGAATCCATGTGACCAAGATGGTAAGGTCCTGGAAGCTCCAAACAGCCTTTTCCCGGGAGGACTATGAAGGTCTGGTAGGGGGCTGTGTTCCAGTCCACTCTACCCCTACACTGCTGAGGGGGAAGGGCATGCTCAGAAATGCTGAGGCTTTGAGGAAAAAGTGCTGAGGAGAGTGAGAGAAAGAGAGAGGGAGGAGAGCGCTCTAATGGATAGGAGAGAAATAAAACACTCTGCTGTCTGAACGAGTCTTCTTCTGCCCCTTCAGAGTCTGTAATGGCTGTTATGGTCAGCAGGTCCCTGAAGTGCGCAGGTCCCTTCACACAGTCTCTTTGCAGCTAGACAGAAATAAAGAGAGCCAAGTGGATTCCACTTCTGTAGCATTTCCCTACCTTAATTCGTTCTTTCTTCTGCTTCCTCAGGAGCGCCATGATCGCATCTCGCCTTTGCGCCTTCGAGACAAAAACGCAAGCAATGAACTGATGTGGATGGGAGGGTGCAACGCCATGTTAGACATTTTTGATAGCTGCTATCTTCAGCTTCCTGTATCTCTGCCCATTGTAGACCTCAGAGTGCATGGGGTTGCCGCAAGGCTAGGAAAGCAGTGACCAGCGGATGTTGGCAGCCATCGACTGCTACTGCCAAACAAGCCTTATAACTCTGATTTAACATTCTCAGCTTCTGGCTACATGGCTGGCTGGTAATTAATGTCACTTGATTGATTCTATTACTAATACAACTACGGTAGCCATTTGTCAGGCAGACATCATTTCGTAGCAGGTTAATCAGTTACAGTAATGTAATGCAATGTCGAATATGCTTGTTAGCATTAGCTATAAATATGACTCATTTTCGTGCGACCAAAGCACTCATAAAGTGAAATAAACTTGTTCTTCCATTCAGCTGCATCTTTCCTTTTCCTATGTTACACACAGAATGCATCCATCAGAACATCAGAACATGAATCTGTTGTATACATTGTCTAATTCCAAATCTTTATATTCAGGTTCTATATACCGGGCGCTAAAATGATTGCTTTTGGATCTAGTAGCTAGTGATGAGTTTCCATGATGGAAAATGTTCCTTTTCCTAATAAACCCGCCCATTTCTATATAGCTCTGTGCTTTGAGGGGCTTGAGAAGCAATTAGTTAAAAGGAGTTCTATGAAACAAATCTGGTCTCTAGAGGGCCATCCATCGTGGGGCTTCCAGGCTGATCATCTGCTGGGGGGGGTGGACGACCACAGAAGCGAGACAGATAGGGATAATGGCTGGGGAGAACTTGCTAATCAGTCTGTGGAAAACACTGGCAAGTTCATAAGGTTCTGTCCCCTGAAAATGACACATCGGCTGGATTTGAGAGTTTGTTTAAGCCAAGTCCTTATCTATTATTATTATTATTATTATTATTATTATTATTATTAATCTATTTCTGAAGTAATACTCCTTTGTAAGTACATAAGACTTACACTGGCTAATGAAGGAGCAATCATGTTAAAATAATCTGAATGCGAATTGCAGTTTAAGAGTATGTGAAATGAACATCAAGGCACAGAAGGTAAGTTACATTTCAACACTGAAACTAGGCTATTTTAGAACTGCATGACCCTTTGGGACAATCATCCAAGACTGGGAGGTTCAGTTGTTCCTGAACCAAGAGGAACTGTGATGGTGACATGCTAAGCATCAGGGAGAACAGTAACACCTGCCTTGGGGTGGCACAAATCATGTTCAAGCATACAATTCCCACATGGAAGATTTCCTGTGCACCCTCTGCTTATCCAGAAGGGCTTGAGTATACTTGTATACTTGTTTGAGTATCCTTGTATACTTGTTTGAGTATACTTGTATACTTGTTTGAGTATCCTTGTATACTTGTTTGCCGCTGCCAGCATGCTCAAGCTGTTCTACATCTCCACTCTCAACCAAAATGCTGTTCACTAGAGTGAGAA
>JAOYMR010000002.1:2288838-2301466 GCA_025802075.1 Tenebrosternarchus preto
CAATTAGACTTATGCTACATAAGTACAATTAGACTTATGCTACATAAGTACAATTTCAACTACATCTGTGCCCAACTTGCAAGCCAAACTAATTGTAAAATATTTCCCAGAAAAGCTCCTTTTTAGAAGTGATCAACATGCTTGCTTATTCTGGAAAGTATGTATTTTATGTATGTATTTTACCATGTAATGCAGTGTGGTACAAACATAATGTTCACTTGGATATATGCTGGAAGTGCTGTAACAATTTATACACTGGATATATAAAGTGTACACAAGGTGTAAATGTATTATAGTTGTCCTTTGTGGAAATGTGAACCTTTAAAAGTCCAAAAGCATATGAATATGACACACATCCTATTCCGTTTAATAAATATTGCATTCTTACATGTTGTACTGGCTGCTACTTCAGTGACTGCTGTAGGTACGATCATGTCTGTTAAATACTTATAGCATGTTAAATCTTTTGCACATCCATGTATTTTACTCAGTACCATGCACTCGTCGGTGTTTCCCCAAGTTATAATGATTAATAATCCTTTATTTTGTCTTTTTTGTTTTTTGAACTTGTGTTCTCTTGTGTTGTGTTATGACCCTGCAGGAACGTTATTTAATTTCACTATATACTCGAACAAAAAAACTTGACTTGACCTGAAACACTTTGGGTTAGCTTTAACATAAAAGTGGCCTACTTCAATAGGGCCATTGTCACTTTTTAGTTTCTGTCTATATTTATGCAAGTTGATATTTTCTTTTGCTGCCAGTGTAATGGTTATGTTTGAGCAAAACAAAATAGCTTATTGCCTCTTTTCATATAGAAACTCCATATGAGAATATGAGCCAATATGCCACAGTATCACTTGGCCAGCAGCAGTAGTCTAGGAGTTCACCCTGGAGTGATGCGTGGAATTACAGTTCTCACCATTTCCATGTATCTCTTCTTCTCATCCTGCCTCTGTTTCAGGGAAGCCTTCTGAAGAGCCTGGTCAATTTCTAGTGTGAGAATGTGGGGTCAGATTTGGTGCATTAATAGGAGAAAGTACTGGACATTCAGACGAAAACAGGGTACTTACTAGAGTATGTAGAGGGGTTGAGACTTTCTTGGGTGGCTTAAAAGAGAAGAACAAGGACTGTTTTATTTAGGCTTAAAACTAATCAGCTAATTCAAGCAACATTTTTTCCTCTAGATTTCTTACAGACACACACAGAAAGCTCTAGCCTTCTAAAATATTCGGGCCGTTTTTGACAGTCTACGCGTTGCTCGTAAAACAGACAAATAAACAAAAACTGCGTTACTCACGCCGCTCGGCCTTGGAAATCTTCAGTCGCTGTCTAATGTCTACCGAGACCAAGTTCGACTCTATTGGTGGCTGTAAACAGAGCGAGTTCCAGAAAACCTTTGCATACGCCACGTTTTCTTGTGATGACCCTTCAAATATCATGTATCGCTTTTCAAAATCACAAAGGTGTTCCGATATATTTATACCTTGCTGTTCATTCATGGTGCATTTATAATCGGTCATCAAGTTGCAGGCGCCAAGCAAACGTTGTTTGCCGCGGTAGTCAAGGAGACAAGACACTTTCCCGTGCTACATAATTTCCTGAAGAAAAAAAGGAAAGCGTGCGCTTAAATTAGAGCATGAAACATTCTCACAAAGCTAGCGTAGTTTTTAGTTGAAAACAAGCACAGGTTTGTTTGTTGGTGGTAGGCAATTGTTGGATTGCGGATTTGCTTAGATACGGAATGAGACAACTTAACTGGGCACTTTGCTAACGGGAATCTATTAATGTGGCCTACAATTTGTAAACATTAACCAGAAGCAATACATAAAATTAGCTAATGCTTTTCCTAAAACAACACAGGTGCGTATACTTTAATAAAGCGAAAATAAAGATTTTTCTCCAGTTCAAATAAAGTAACTGAATATCGGCCATCTAGACAACTCATCGTTTATTCCCTAACTGCAGCAGTCACTGTTCACATTACGGAGTATGTTCATCATGCACGCACGGAGTATATAGGCAGATAATAAAAAAGTCAAACACTTTAATAATCGATGTTTTGTCTTTTTGTTTATCATGATTATGCATTTCTTTACATGGTTGTAGAATAATCTAAAAGATGTGATGCCTGTTTTTCAGCCGGTAGTGAGGTTAGTGATTACTGTCCATCGTAATCAGCTAACTACACTGCCTGATGACCAACAGTCGGCTGTTTTCAAAGAGTCCCATACGTAACCATGACATTACCAAATAGGCTAATAGTCTTACTGTCTCGTATGTTCTATAGCAGTACACGTGGAGTAATAATCCTGCCCGTTACCGGGTTTGCTTGAAGGCCGTTGTGTTGGCAGTATGGTTAGTGATTGCAGACTGTATAAAACAATCAGCTAACAACACTGCCTACATACCAACCCCAACAGGTAATCCTGGCATCAACAGCAGAAGGAAATTAAACCATAACGACAATGCGCGAAATTTCACGAGAAATTTCTTTCATGAGAAACCCAATGTATCTTCAGGCACAGATGAAGTGCAAATACAAAGCTATATATTCTCATAAATAAATCTGGCTAGTTAAAAGAGGGGAAACTAGGAACCCACCAAAACGTGATGAGAGAAAAAAAGTAAAAAAAAAAAAAAAAAAATCCACATACTATATATGTACAGTCCAATATGCTTGTCCGTTTCACAGATTTTGTAAGATTATAGGGGAAAAAAATATTCCAGACATGCATGGAGTTATCTGCAAAATGTGGTAAAATTCAATATAGAAAACAAATGTTGGAAAAAAGTAACTTTTTAAACGATTACGCATCTGAACAAAAATGTATTTTAAAGCAAAAGTCAGGTTCTTAAGTAAAATAAATATAGCAATTGCTAAATAAAGCACAATAAAATGACATTCAAGTGGATTCATTTTACATATGTCCACAGGAAGAGCTGATTTAAATGACTATTACACACTACCACTAAAAAAGGACTTGATCTGACGGAATGTCACCTCAAAATTTTGTATCTCTCGTTTCTGTGGTCGGTATTGTATATCGTTGTTACGGTTCAGGTGACGTCACTCCAACAGGTGGAGTTGCAGGTGAACAAATCGAATACCTCTGCAAAAGGGTAACTTTAAAGATAAGCAGTAATTATAGCGGTATGAATCGCTACCTTTCAGATCAATTAATAAATCAATAAATAAAAAATTGGCGACTAAAATAGTAGTAGTAGTCCTACTTTCTTCTTATGCACCTGTCTGCTTTGGTCATTCTGATCCGAAAAGTACGAAAAGTAGCCAAGATATGTAACGTGCCTACTCACCAAATGATCAAAAGTAAAACTTAGACTGAAAGCTGTCCGTGTTGTCATCTTTGTCATCTTCGACTCGGACGCCCGGACTGCACCGCGCAGTTTCGGGCTTTATATCACGAGCCACAGTGCCACGTTTAAATTCAGCGCTCATAGAGGCGGGAGGCACGGACGCGGGAACGAGGGCGCTTCTCACACACTGGCCGTTTGCGCTGTTTGTGGTACAAGCAAAGCCATAGGTGCGCTGACAAAACTAACGTCTGTCTCGAGAAAGCTGCTAATCTATATGATGTTTCACAAATATCATTTTACACGTAGCTTGGTCATTGTCACAAAAAGAGATCATATTTTTTTCTAGAAGTCTTCTGAAAAAAACCCCAAGACTATACATTTCTAAATTTTATAAATTAACTGTTGCGATTAAAACCAGACAGCCTATGAGCTATTGCTAGAGATATATAGTTGATAATACTTGTAAAAGAAAGTAATGAATTTGTTAACCCATTACTCTGTTACTTTGCATTACATCTTAAACAGCTAATAGCATCTTTTGAACATTTTTGTCGACTTTTCATTAGTCACTGGTTAATAATTATCTACTCCTACAGTAGGCCTAAATATCTAGCTAGCTATCTCACGTCATTGTAACTCACCTTGGTCGAGAGTTCAAGGTAACCGACATTTAAGGTGTGCTACCCTTAGCTATTGTTCAAACAGAAGGAACAAAATAAAAACGCCCCCATAGATACAAAATAACCCAACTACAAAGGACCACAATTTACCTTAGCATTTTTCTATGTGGGGTATGTTGTTTCAGTTGGTAGGCTATGCGTTATAACCCACGCAATGTGTTGGTAGTGGACAATAGCTTTGCTGGACTGGGTTACCAGAGAAACCATTTTCTAAATGTGCCCCCAAGACAGGTCTAGGCTTGCCCTGGGAGCATAACATGTACTGTTTGGTAAATTCACCACCTGTTGTTCGATAAATTGTTACTTGTACAAAGTTCACATCTGTATGCCCAAATAATAGTCCAAATAATAAGTCCAAATAATCTGCATCACCAAAGTGTCATTGTATTTCTGCACAAGTGTTTGTTTTCTTAAAAAAAAAGTCATGATTATTTGTTGGTACCTTATTGGCTATATTGTTATGTTTCATAGGAAAAGCTCCTGATCAACCTGAACTGTTAGTGTTCACTAGACTTTTACAGTGCTGAATGAACCCCTATAGTTTTCATTTATATCCATCTGGAGCCATATAATAATGATGTGTTAATACTTATAATTTCCAGTGCATTTATTTCTAATGCCATCTCTGAAGAAGCGAAATGCACATGTACTCATTGTAAAGCATCCCTACGACTTTATCATCAGCAAACATCCTGAAGGTCATGAAAGGAAGTAGGGAAAATCCACTCAGAAAGAGTCACCTATAATAGTCAGGTGTGTTTGCACTGAGATTTTAACACACTCTCACAGGTTCTACTAGCTTTGCATATCATTTTTGATGTAAGACTAGCATGTAGTATTAAGCTTGGAGCCAAGAGTGAACAAAGATGTAAAGATTCTTGCAGATTTTCTTTTCAAATTAAATGATATACTACAGTGAATGTGAAATAACGAGAACAGGCCTATATAACAGAAGTTTAATTGATATCTCGACTGACCTGTGGTTGTTTTAACAAACATATGAGTATGTCTGTACACTGTGGAAGCAGTTGTCATTAAAATAACCAGGAAATGTTATTTAGTGCAGTTTAAGTAATAAAAAATAAAGTTATATTTGGTTATATTATATGAAAAAGATGTATTCTGTAAGCAATGGTGGACAATGGTGAATTATGTACCTGATACCCTTAGTAAAATGTTTTTACAGTAGTAAAAGTCCTCAGTTTATATTTCTACTTCAGTTAAAATATTACAGTACTTTCTTTTAAATGTACTTTCTTTTAAATGTACATCAAAGGTAGGCTAGCATGAGTTATTAACCTTATGAGATAGGTTATCATATTTATTGTATATAGGTTCTATTCAGCAGGCTTGTGTGGCTGGAAACATGAAAATCAGATGTTAAATATGTTATTATCCATCCATCCATCTTCCACCACTTATCCGGGTCCGAGTAACAGGGGCAGCAGCTTAAGCAAAGAGTTCCAGGCCTCCCTCTCCCCTGCCACGTCCTCCAGCTCTTCTGGGGGAATACTGAGGCATTCCCAGGACACTCGACATATGTCATCCATCCAGCATGCCCTGAGTCTTCCCCAGGATCTCCTCCCCATTGCCTGGAGAGATGAACCAGATGCCAGGACCGCCTCAGCTGGCTCCTCTCAACATGGAGGAACAGTGGCTCTTCTCTGAGCCTCTCCCAGATTGCATGTTACATTCTCAACAATTCAAATACCTCAAATAAATAATACTGTTTCGGTCTGTACTGCATGTTGGTGAAGACCAGAGGACCAATTAACCTCAAATCTTTTCCAGCTAGTCACACTAAAACCAAAATGCTTCTGCATGCATGTAACAGATCAAATATATTCAGCCATTGCTTGGTTTACTTCAGCTACTGTTCTTCACTGTCTGTGTGTAATCATTACACAATATATGGCTCTTTAATATAGATTTTTAAAAAATTCTACTTAGCACGTAGAAGTGACATGCTGAATGCAATTTGCTGAATGCACAGCATCTCCTTTGCCTCCCTCTCCTGGCCAATATAAGTAAACACAGGTAATTTAGATTAACAACGATTAATCAACAATTAATCAGATTATCAACAATTCCCCCAATGTGAAACACCTGTTATTACACCCAATTGGCCATTAGTATGAGCTTTTTATAAGGCAGTGTATTTTCTTTTACTGGTTGTGATTGGATGTTCAGGGTATCTGCTTGTTTCTGTTCTATGAGTGGGTTTGCTTTCTTTGTTTTGTTTGTTGTTCTTTTTTTTTTAACCAAGAGTAAATCTGTTTGCTTGTCTGGTATATTCTTTTAGGATAGTTTTATTGGACTTTTAGAGGAGGGTAAAAAAAAAAAGGTGGACTGTTTGTTTCACATTAGTAACCTTGTAAACTTAGGGGGGGAAGAAATGAAGGAAGAGATTGCTGCCACAGTCTTCTTTGTGGTGAGACTGGCAAAGAAACATGGGAAGTTGGACCGTCTGGGAAGGGAGAATTTCTCAGTGGCTTTTACCTCTGTTCTGTTTGAGACCTACAAAAGCCACTGGTACCCTGAGAAGCCGAGCAAAGGACAGGCATTCCGGTAAGGATGGAAGTACAGGACACAAACATGAGTGCCTCAGGGGTCTGTTAAGTCCTGTGTTCTTTCTTCTTGACCTGCAGGTGTCTGAGGATGAACAAGTCTCAAGTAAGAGACCCCATAATTGAGCATGCCTGCAAACGGGGTGGTGTTGACTATGATGACCTTGGTTTGCCAAAGGAGCTTACCATCTGGGTGGACCCAGGAGAAGTGTCGTGTCGGTAATACCCTTCAGATAGGCCTGTCTGCTTTTAAATGGTGTCCTTTCCTTGCCTCCTTACTGCACCTCCTTTTCCACAGGTATGGTGAGAAGACTACACCGTTCTGCGTGACCCTACTGGAGGGCTCAAAGGGTGACGGCGAGTTCTCCCGTCGGATCAACAATGCTGTGGAGCGCGCCTCCTCCGATTACCACTCTGGCACCTCCTCAGATGAGGAGGGCTGTGACAGCAGCATGAGTAGCAGCAGCAGTAGCGGCAGTTGTAGTGGGTCTGGAGGAGCTCCTGAACCCAAGTGCATCCCCACCGTGTCCAACCCCAACAGTGTCTACCAGGTATGCTGTGAAGGTTCTGAGCTCTGTGCTTGTCCTGGCCTGGGTTCATGGTGTGGCTCTTCTTGCTGTGCTGATGGCAATGTTCCTCAGCCTGCCAGAACATGGGTCATCCAACCACCCTCTTGGTGGTCTTGTCTCTAAATATTTTGATCATCCCAGCTAATCACGTACAAAATTGCAGTATTCATACTGCAGTTGGGTGGCTATTGTAATCTTGTACTCTTCCCCCCCCAAATCTCTGCAGTTCAGCGAGTTTGTCCAGCCTCCGTCCATGCAGTGCTGGGCTCCCTATCTGAAATGGAAGACTTATGCCCCAGAAGGCTACCAGCAGCCCCCAGGTGGCCCATACCCTCCACATGGTGTCTTCAAAGGTTACAGACCGTCTTATTCTTTCTCTGGCCCACGGGTGGACAAATATCACTGGGTCAGCAAAAACCGCTCATAGGGGATGCCTTTCCAGCGTTTTGTCTCCGAAACGCAATGTAGCTGTGTTGCATCCTGCAGTGGGTGCAGCTGATTTAAATGTTTATAGCCAAATTATTTATGAGAATCTAATGCATGTCATTCCAGGCTTTTTAAGTACCTATTTTATAACTTGTGTATGTATTAAATGAAGTGAAGAAAAGCATTATAAATAAAGTCACTTTTTAAAAAAAAAAGTTTGTAATGAATGCATGTTCCATGGCTGCCAGCAGATGGCAGCAAGATGTCACTTGTGCCTTTGTTTTAGTCTGACTATGCAGATCCTTCTGTTCGTGTATGGAAGGTATTAAAGTTGCCCAAACATCTGAACAGCCCAGTTGAGGGTGACTGGAAAGACTTACTCCATGGCTCCTGATGGTGCTTGGTAGAGCTGCATGTCTACATGTGGCTTTTCTCCCACTGAGCTAGTGGGATGGGTTCCAGCTATGATGCCCAAATGGAGCTCCATGATTGAGTTGTGCAAGCACTCATAAGGTTGTGTGGGGAATCTGGAATGTTCACTGACTAGTGAAGCTTTTTTGTTTTATTGGCATACTTTGGTTTAGAGCATGACTTCAATTCCAGCAAATCGGCTGAGCAGAGAGTCCACATTTCTAAGGAAATGAAAGCTTCTGTTCTCCGAGAACGCTTAAAATGGCGGCAGCTTAAGACTGATTTTAGAGGAATTCTTGTTGGTGGTGGACCCCTCCCCCACTCCTGCATACTTCTGTATTCTACATGGAGCACAGACTGTGTCCAGTAGGTTTCCTCTTGAAGGTCTTTTAGGAATGGATGCAGGAAGGGGCTGGGTGGTGTCCTCCCAGTACCACTGGTCAGGGTTTCTTTTAGTAACAGGCCTTGCCCAGTAGGAAACAATCCTGGAGTTTATGTGCGGGGGTGGTTGTAGTGAGTGTCTCAACTTTGGTACATGAGAAACTTGGGCTAGGGGGTGGAGATTTCTGGCATTTAGCATAGCTGCTTTAATGGGGTTTCCTTTTACTACTCTTCTGAACGTCATGCTTTTATCTGCAGAGCAAGTAGCAAAGACAAACATGCAATTTCCCACCATAAGACTATGTAGTGAAAGATGAGTGCAATTCCACTAATGGATCCAGTGGAGGTTTTTGAAAACTGTCATGCAACTGTAACTTTAAAACTGCCAAGAGGAAGGTGTGTAGCAAGATTGCTACGCTGCAGTTCAGCATGGTCAATTGTTTTGGAATGAACAGGTGGCAATTCTACAGACTAAATTAACACCTACCACTTTATTAGTTTAATAAATGAGTAGTCCTTAACCAATCTGTTATTGTATGTAATTTTTGCTTAGTAGTGGCAAACAGAACGTTGATCACTACATCCGAGTTTGTTTGCTGCTTTTTTTTTTTTTTTGCCATCCCTAAGAATAATCTCTGGTTGCAACACTCAGGAACATTCACATTTGGGTTTGTGTATCACAGGGTGTTAACTGGGTTGGGCATGTTTTGCATGGTGACCATTTCCTCTGTCTATCTTCAGTGTTCCTTAAATGGTTAATGTTTAAAAGCAAACTGGGGAAATCCATCAGTAAAGCACATGATGGGGCTTGATATGCTGTTTAAGTCTGGGTATTTTGAGTTATGAATTTATTCAGTAATAAAAACTCTCTACAATGGTACACTTACAGAAATGAGAAGCTGGGGGGTATAGCTTTCTGACATTTAGTGTAGCTGCTTTAATGTGGTTTCCTTTTACCATTCTTCAGAACTTCATGCTTTATCTGCAGAGCAAGAAAGCAAAGACAAACATGCAATTTTCCACCATAAGACTATGTAGTGACAGATGAGTTTTGGAATGAACAGGTGGCAATTCTACTCACTAAATTAACACCTACCACTTTATTAGTTTAATAAATGAATAGTCCTTAAAAAATAATCTCTGGTTGCAACACTCATGAACATTCACATGTGGGTTTGTGTATCACAGGGTGTCAACTGGGTTGGGGATGTTTTGCATGGTGACCACTTCCTGTCCATCTTCAGTGTTCCTTAAATGGTTAATGTTTAAAAGTAAACTGGGGAAATCCATCAGTAAAGCACATGATGGGGCTTGATATGCTGTTTAAGTCTGGGTATTTTGAGTTATGAATTTATTCAGTAATAAAAATAAATTTCTCTGATTCCATGAGTAACTGCAGTGTACTATACATTTTTTTAAAGCTCTCCACTGTCTTACTACAGTTTCATTAGACATTTTGGTGAAACCACAAAAATAACACTAACATTCAAATACCTGTTGTGTCATTACTGATGCTTTAAAAAGCAATCCTTTTTACTGCATTCTTGTGTAATTATGCTTTTTTTGTTGTTTGGCTGGGTTTACATTTTATAGTTCCAAGTGTTTGGGTTGTATTGGTGATGTGTATACATCATTTGGGAATGAGTAACGCCCTGCAGAGTCCATCGCTCTTGGGGGGGGGGCTTACTCCTGCCTTTATCAGCAATGCACCACCCCTTTTTCCTGCTTTTGCCTCCTGGATTGGATTACTTGGCCTTCATCTATCCCTGCCCCTCACATTCCTTGGTCCTACTTAGTTGCGTCAGAGGTGGTGCTGATCACTTTGGTCTGTTCTCACTGTTCATCTCCCTCTGCTTGGCTCCTGCAGATTGTCCAAGTTCACTTGGGCCTGCAGAAAGAGTAGCACCTTTGATGGCTTTGTCGGCGTGTGGCTGTATGATAAAACCTTACCTAATTCTGAACAAAAAATAATTTTAGGTTTAATGTTTTCAGAGCATGTTTGTAAAGATGTTTGAGCAAGTTTGTTGTATCAAATAAGGTATACCTATAATAATACAGATTGCTGATGGTTAATGAATCAGCTGTTCCTCACATACTTGAGTCTAAAAGCAAAAATATACATGTCAGGGCTACGTCTTGTTTTGCCATACGTTTTTCTTTTCCCCTCCCTTCCTAATCATGCTCCATTCAGCAAAAAGATTTATTTTGTGCAAGTATTGTGTACAGATGTTATAAATCCCTCAAACACCATCTTTATCTGACTAGTCTTTTTTTTGTGGTCTAGAACTAGCAACATCTAACGATGGATAGTTAACAAATCAGTTAGGGAGATCTATGCAGAGGGCAGGCACATGTAACACAACAAACTGAAGGAACAAAACAATTCTTATCTAGTAAACTCAAAAGAAGATGATAGTAGGGGCATGATGTGTGTGCGCATAACCAAGTATGTGTATTAAAACTGGTAAGCGGAGATGGTAATTTGATGTGTGGTATGGTTTTTTTGGTTGTATCTAGTTATACTTTATTATAATATTGGCTCTGATCATTTTAAGTGAAGATAATTAACATGAGATGTTAAGTCGTCGTTTTGTTTTGGAGGGATGTCCATTTGTTTGATCTACTGTTGAGTTTCTTCAAAGTGTAGTGCTCTGACCTGATTCCTGATTTATCATATCCTGTGGAAGTCCAGCCCTGATCTGTGCCATATCTGCACTTGTTCACACACTTCCTGGTGCATGCACCTCTCATTCTCTAGCCACAGTCTTTGGTTTCTTAAGTGAGTGATTGCTTTGTTTGACATCATTGCCATCTTTTAGTGAAGCTAACTCTGCCACACATGTACATGTATATATACTTGGTCATCAAGGCAGACAGGACTGCATACCACAATGGATTAATATTTTGTATCACAGTATAGTGTTCTGCATTTATATCGGAATTCTGACTTATCTTGGCCTCTCCCAGTGTCATGAAATAAATCGCACAACACTTCAGAAGTGGTGGTTGGCTACACCTAGAACAAAGTCACAATAACCAACAGGAGACAAACTAAATAATACAACAGTTGTGATGATGCTTTTTTCCCCTGAAAGAACAATTTACTGATCTATTTACTTCCACATTGCACTGAAACGGAATTGAAAGTTAAAACCAGCAGTACAGCTTTCATTTTGTTTGGATGCTGCGGCACTGTCGGTACAAGAGACTCCTCCTCAACAGAAGGTTTGATACAGCTGAACTGATTTAGCAAACATGCTCCAAAGAAGAAGCAAAAGAGAAATATAATCTGATCAAATGTATCATAATTCAGCTCTCAGGAGTGACTCTCGATATAGACACACAAGCAGCCAGAGCTCAAAGTTTCAGGAAACTTAAAGAAAAGAAACTGTGTGGACTGGAAGGTAGTGAAAGAACTCTCTTACAACACTTTCCTTAGTGCTTTTAAAAGCAAACAAACATTTTAAAGGATTTTTTTTTTGACAAATACCAGTATACAGGCACTGATCTCACAGGTTTTTAGAGGCCAATTACCTGTAAGTATACAATTAAACATGATAGATCAGAGTGTATATGATTGTTTCCTTTACAGGTTCTCCTTTGTTCCTCTCTCTCTCTGCCAGCTGTGGAACCACCCATCCTCCTGCAGAATGCACACTCACAGGGGGGGCCTCATTCATGGATAACATGGTAAACATGCACATTGCACTCAACATCATGTCATATGTTGTCTCTTTATACTGTTGTGGTGATGAGATTTTTGTTCATCCCCATCTCATCCACCACTTCCCCCCGAACTGCATAACTGCTGATTCTCTGCACGGCAAGACAGGAAGTCTGCAGAAGGACTCTCAACTCAAACCTAAACGGCTGGTAATTCTATGGTCCCCTTTCCTTTATGCGTTTCATCCAATATAATGTCTATAAAAAATGATTCCCAATAAGAGTATTAAAATGCGTCCAGGGCTAGTTGATTACTACATCTTCCTCAGTCGTCGAATACCTAGTCTCTCTAGGAAACTGTATCCTATGAATGTACTGGCAGTATAGATCAGAATCGCTTTGCTGCTCCCAGTCTGGTTCCTGAAACATCTGTCTGATGTCACGAATGAGCCCCGGAGGGTTTGTAAAAAGCCGACAGGACTCACGTGTAGTACAAACGTTAAACCGCTTTATTTTCGGTTTCACAATGACGAACGTCAACGACAACGTCAAAGTCCGACAACACATTGTGACACATACACGCTTTTAAACACTCACCCTAACAAGACACAGG
>JAOYMR010000002.1:2310411-2320822 GCA_025802075.1 Tenebrosternarchus preto
AAAAAAATAATATTTTAAAAATATAGTAGTCTCCTGTACTTTGTGGAAGGCAGTATTTCTGACCATGGCAGGTGTCTTGTTAGCGTGTGACGGAGCTGACAGTGATCACTCGGCGGCTGCAGGTGCGGGGCTAATGATTGTGCTGGAGATGACACCGTGGTCCAGAGCTCCTGAGGTGGCGGTGGTAAATTGAAGCTGCTGCTCTCTATATGTGTGTGTGTGTGTGTGTGTGTCCTCGCCCACTCGAGGCTCACATGATGGCTCATCTCTCCACCTGCGCTACATGCAGGATTAATGCTCTCTGGGTCATACATATACCAGCAAACACACACACACACACACATCTGTATATAGAGACTACGTGACTTTACCCAGTGGTTTATTAAAAATCAGGTGAGTTGCCACCACCTGATTTAATTAGGTCAGTTATTATAAGTTGCTAATTAGACTGTGCTGTCGGGTCTAGACTAGACTTACTAACTAGAGGGAGTTAGTAAACTCACTGAGCCATTAGTGATCTTTGCCAAGTATGCTTTTACAAGGAATAACCAGTTTACATTATTGTGACAAATCAAATCAAATCAAATTAAGTTTTATTTATATAGCACCTTTTACAACAGTTGTTGTAAAAGGCGCTATATAAGTTTCAAAGCAGCTTTACAAGTGTCTGGGTGTGAACCAGGGTGCTGAAAAGTGTCTCCACTCAGTTGATTAATCCTCCATCTGTGTAAGTAGGAGGTGGTTGGTCCAGGGCAGGTAGCAGGAGAGCCTTGTCAATCCTTACTTAGTACCAAGCTCGGTAAAAGTAAAGTGAGACAGTTAATTCTGTATAGAACATAAAATATAGACATTTTAGAAGCTATTACAGCCTTACTAAAAGGACAGAACCAGAAAGTAACACAGACTTGGGGGCGCCCTGAGGTGTTGGCATCCCTCCACTCCACCGTCAACAAACTTGAGTGAATGTGTGCAGTGGTGGGACAATAGAACCAGTGTCTCAGTATACCATAAAACCCTCTGCCCATGAACCCCTGAATCTGTAACCTTTATCTAAGGGAATATCAATTACTAAATGCTAAACTAAATAAGTAAGTTTTTAGCCTAGACTTAAAGACCAAGACTGTGTCACAGTCCCAGACATCTTCTGGAAGGCTGTTCCATAGTTGGGGGGATTTGTAAGAAAAGGCTCTTCCCCCTACTGTTACCTGATTGATTGATGGAACATGTAAGAAGCAGCACCCTGTGTTCTTAGTAAATATGGAGGCTCATAGTAGGAAATAAGTTCTTGCAGATAATCAGGGATGAGCCCATGTAGAGCTTTATATGTTAAATAGAAGGATTTTATAGTCGATGCGAAATTTGACTGGGAGCCAGCGCAGGATTGATAGGACTGGGCTGAAACGATCGAATTTCCTAGTTCTAGTTAGAACTCTGGCTGCAGCATTGCTGAAGCTTACTTAAGTTCTTATTAGAGCATCGTAATAGTAATGAGTTACAGTAGTCTAATCTAGAGCCAATAAAGGCGTGTACTAATTTTTCTGCATCATGCCGGGATAGTGTATTTCTTAGCTTGCTAATATTGTGAAGAGAAGCTATCCTAGTAATACTATCTACATATTTATCGAATGGTAAGTCAGAGTCAAATACGATGCCGAGATTTTTAGCTACCGAGCCAGGTGCAATGGGGAAGTCAGTGAGATTTAGCATTAAATTTGACATTTTCTGTCTTGCGGCCTTCGAGCCCAGGAGGAGGACCTCCGTTTTAGCACCATTAAGGTGGAGGAAATTTTGTGACATCCAGTCGTTCACATCTCTTACACAGGCTTCAATTTTCTCTAGCCTGGGTCTGTCATCAGGTTTGGCTGATATGTATAGCTGGGTATCGTCTGATATGTATAGCTGGGTATCATCTGATATGTATAGCTGGGTATCATCTGATATGTATAGCTGGGTATCATCTGATATGTATAGCTGGGTATCATCTGATATGTATAGCTGGGTATCGTCTGCATAACAGTGAAAGTTGACACCATGCTTGCTTATCACTGTACCCAGTGGTAGCATATATAATGTGAATGTGAATGGTCCTAAGATGGAGCCTTGTAGGATTCCATATTTCACTTTTGTGTGTTTGGAGGGAACATTGTTTAGCTCTACAAACTGATAGCGTTCAGTTAGGTAAGACTTAAACTAATTCTATTTTCTTGATGTTTAACTGCTAATTTACAGGCCTTGGACATGTGACCCATGGTAATGGATGAGTTAACAACCAACAGAAGTGGTTCAATCAGAGCTGGTAATACTTCATTGAGTAAGTTTGAGGGAATTGAATCTAATGTACAAGTTGTGCAATTCAGTAATGAAATTTTTTCCAGTTCTGATTGTGGGAGCGGATGGAAAGCTTCAAGTGTTTCTTCTAAGACAACATTTTGTTCAATATCAGCCATACCAGATGTCAGACCAGTGGGATTAGCTATTAAAGGTTTTATGTATAGTCTAATATTCTCTATTTCACTATTAAAGAAATCCATAAAAACGTCACTGGTTAAGTTTGCTGAAATCAGAGGTTCAGCACCTGCCTGATTTTTCGTAATCTTAGAAATAACGCTAAAAAGAAATCTGGGATTATTTTAGTTATTCTCAATTAGCGAGGAAAAGTAGGTTGCTATCTTTCCAGGTACAGTGAAATACTTCCAGTTTAGTTGATTACCATTTCCGCTCTAATTTATGTACTATTTGTTTTAAGATACAAGTTTGATCGTTGTACCACGGAGCAGGCTTTTAAAATTTGGTCTTTTTAAGTTTGAGCAGTGCTACTGTGTCTAGAGTTGATCTACAAGTATTTTCCAAACCATCGGTTAGTCTGTCTAACTCCATCAGATCTGCTGGGGAGCAAACTAAGGTGGTTAAGTCCAGAAGGGTTTCAATGAATTGTGTTACACTAGACGGAGTTATCGAATCAAATAATGATCGGAGATTGCCGTGGTTTGAGGGAGATTATTTAAGTTATCTACGTTAGTACCTAGTGTTAAAAGTATGACTGCTGTGATGAGTAGGCCCTGTTACATTTTGTACAATACCAAAAGAGTTCAATATTGAAGTGAGCGGATCAGCCTGCTCAAAGTGTATATTAAAATCTCCTACCATTATTACTGCACACTGCAAAATTTGCCGCAAAGTTGCTGAACTCGCTTAGAAAGTCTGAGTATGGCCCTGGTGGTCTATAAATATTAATGAAAGAAAATGCATTTTTATTTGTGGCTGGGTTATATACCTTAATAAAAAGCATTTCAAAAGCATTAAAGGCATCCCATTGTTCCTGGTGAATTTCTAAGATACTTCGATAGATTATACATACTCCACCTCCTCTGCCTGACGGTCCTGGCCTATGTACATAATTATATCACACAAGGGTGGCTTCGTTTAATGCAAAATACTCAACAGATTTAATCCAGGTTTCTGTGAGACATAACATCAAATTTCTGATCGCTTATAATTTCATTTACGGTACAATGGCTTGGAATGATTTGGAGCAAATAATTTAACGGTCCTCATTTAAATCCTGTAACATGGTCTGTGTGTTTGACTAGGAATTGATATAGAGACATAAGCACTACTACACAGAATACATATTTTTCATATTTTTACATGCACTCTGTTGTTAAGTCTTACTGAAAGCGCCATAAATTTCTTGCTATGGAAAATGATTCAACAAACCCTTAAATCATCGACATAATTCACATCATCATGTCATCAGTGTGTTAGGTAAAAGGAGAGGTAAGCCATAGCAAGAAAAAACCCAAACCTCCAGAATTAGTTTTTTGTTTTGGATTCATCTGGTGTCCATCAAACGGTGCAAGGCAGACTATAGTAAAAAGCATTGACCTTCTATTGTGGTTGCAGGTCATTGAGATACTAGCTCAGGATCAATCCAAGTTGAATAAAAAATAAAAAAAATCAATTCCTCATATGCCCTGAAGTAATGAAACATTTCAAAACATTTGGTATCAGCTATGAGCCAAACCTTTTACTATTCTTACAAACCATTATAGTCATTGATCCTACTCCACTGTATGAACACAGAAATTCTAGCATTTAAACACAAACCATAAACTAAACTCAGACCTACAAATCTTGTACAAACAGAATACACTGACAAATAATGTCAGCTGAGCTGAACAACATACAGGTTCCTTTCAGAGTTGTAGTGATTTGTGATGTTGGAACCATCTTCCAGTGCCATGGTCTTTTATTAGCATTCCCTGGAAAAGGGAGCTTCTGTGAGCAGATGTTGCTGTTCCAGGTGATGGTCCACAGTGTGGAGATGGCCTATCACAATCTTAAGGGGGAATAATGCTTCAATGTGTCGTTAACTATAGTTAACTATGAAATTATTTCATCATTATAGCAGGAATTGAAAGACTAGTTATGGGTACCTTGAGCAGATGACATCTTACTTGGTCTTGTTTGACCTGCTTTTCGCAGCAGTCGAACTTCAAACATAGTAAAGAGTATTTGGAATTTGAGGGAAAACTTTTCTACTTTTCTTTATTATTCTCCTTTTGTAATTATTAAGCATAAAATCAATAGAGTGATAACAGTTTAGGTATACTGTATAAAATAAGTAGCACAAGCAAAAGACTTCACCAGAATTTCTAGGGACATTAAATTGTATAGCTCAGTAATGGACTGCTAACATGCTTTTGAGCTGTGACTTATGACTGTAATTACAAAAATCAGAATGTAATGGTGCTGGATGTAGGCTGAGATTTCTGGTCTGTGCTCTCTGCCCAGTTTGAAATAGTTATGACTGCAGCTGCTCTAAGAACACAGGCACTGGTCCACAGGCTGGTCTTTTATGCGTAACTGAGGGAGTATCCAAGGAGACTCTGAAGAGAGTCTAGAGGTCTAGACTCTCTTCAGGACATGGACATGCTGGTGTGTGTACAAGGCAGGAGAACATTGATGGCTGTTGTCAATCCTTTTTTTTTTGCCAAGTCTTACTGTCAAGCAAAAATAACTGATTCTGGTAGCCCAACTAAAGAAGAAAAGAAAAGAAAACTCTGAATGGGACAGACCTGATTAGCTGTCAAGTTCTGGTTTCTCTTTTATGAATTCACATCTCTGCTTAAATCATAAAGGTCCCACAGGAATAAATTATTAGTGCCTCTGGAACACATATGCCAGTCCTCTAGGAAATGCTACAACTTAATAAATAAATGAGTACAGAGGAGCAATTGACAGAATTAATGTTTGGCAGCATTTGGCCTAAATCAAAGCTGAGCACAAAAAGATTTACACCCAGGGAATGCACAAAGGCACTGGAGTCTTTTATCATCCATCAGACATGGCTAGTTTGAATTAACTGCCAGCCCTTTGCAAGCAAGTGTGCAGGAAGATGCTGTTTTATCAGTCTGTGTTCTAGCATATCAGGACAATAAATCATGGGTAGTCTGCTGATTGGGGAAACTTGGAGAATGTGTTGCCTTTCAGTAAATTATACAGCCTGCTGATATTTCTATTGTGTCATTTCATTTTCCTCCCTAATTATTGGGTGTCTCTGAAACAATTCATGTGCTGTTTTTTTAGCAGGTACAAACTGGTCCTGCAGAGAACACACATTTGGGGAAATTATAATAAAATGTAGTTTTAGTAATTTGCTGCTCTGTTTTATGTCTTAGAATTTGACAAACCAAACCTTGCAATGTTTAAAGTTCAGTTTGCCTCTGGGATTTCTGATGCAGGATGAACAACCACAGCTCATGTTACTCTCCTAGACCCTTTATAAACACTGCTGGATGCATAGCAGGCTAAACAGAGAGTGTTCCCACCGACTCAAGCTTCCCCAGCAAAGGTGAAATGGAAGAGTCCTGTGAATGCGCCTTTTGGTAAAGCACAGATCGCACAAGACGTGAAAGTCTCTCTCACTCTTTTAATTCTTAGTTAAGGGGCTTTGACGGGACTCAGCACTGTTTATCGCCACTTCAGCTCAGTACTGCGCGCCGTGATTACTGGGAGCCCAGAGTGCCTGCGATGGTGCTGCTATTTTTACACTGACCTCGTTGCTTTTCTCTAGCACGAGCGGCGCTAGAACGCCACACATTTGCACTTGCGTCACCTAAGCGCATGAAGAACCTTTGTATTTCTCTCTGGGCCCACTGATGCTATAACTATTTACATGTTTAACAACCATCTGGTCATTTTGGGAAGGTTAGGCTGTTGCTGTTGGTGGTGGTGTTTCTGGAAGGGAACTGAGAAGAATATTGAAGGATCACAACACTGAGATCCTTTATAGTCTAGGTGGCAACTTTGTGCTCTGCCACAGTATGAAAGCCACTAGACACCTCTGAACTGTGGCAGAAGAATGACAAAGACACAGCGTATGCGAAGTATGCATGTGACAGTAATGACTCCAGCAAGAGCGAAAGAGAGCCCCATTACGAGGCCCGCCAGGCTTTCACCTGCTCTTCCCCAGGAACCAGACAGCCCTTTTTAATTCCTAATGGGCTCCGGGGAACACCTCCGCTTCCCGAGCTCTCTTGCCTGAAAGGGGGCATGGGCAAAACAGTAGGGAATGACTAATTATGTTCTCCTAACCACCTTTCTTGCTTGATGCCGGACCTCTCCAGATTTGCGTGGCACAAAAGACATACGCCCCTGTCAGACAGGTTCCAAACAAATGTGGTAAAGCTGCTATATAAGATAGGGGAACTGGGTAGAGGCAAGGAAGGTGGCGGAAGCAAGGGGTGGAGGGTGGGAAAAGGAGGTGTAATAAATCAAACCCAGGAGTTGAGCGAACTGGTTGGTGGTGGGGTGGGAGCTGTTAAGCCTTCCACCTTAATTCCAACCCAGCTCACTCGAAGGACAGCCAAGTTCCTTATTCATTTTCTGCAAGCACCTTTTTAGCACATGGTTCTTTATCAGAGATGAGAGGAGCGAAATCAATAAAAAGCTTTGCTTTTAGACATGGTTAACCCTCGAAATGGCATTTGAAGTGTAGGAGCTTTTACCAGGTGAGGAAGGTCATACCAGACACACGCAAACATTTTTATGCCCAATTTATGCCTAACCAACTTTGTTTAAAAGCAGCTTTGTTCATTAACTCACATCACAGTACTTGTCCACTCAAGTTCTTTACACAGATACAATTTTCATTTTATTGGATATCTGACTTTGCACTGAGTGCAGTGCTTTTACAACATTATAACAGTGCGTACTGTTTTGTTTTATGACTGTAAAGCAATGTTTTTTTACATCTAAAACAAACAAACGAGTATCTGCTAAATTAATGTACCTGTTGGAGGATGATAGATGAAAGGAATATCAGTCAGGCACCATTAATTTGATGTACAAACGTTGTACATGATATTTAAAGCAAAGCTCCCTTATCACTGAGCACTTGCATTTCTCTGAAAAATGAGACGAGTAGCGGCATTAATAATGTAAATATCATACATTCAAAGGGACGAGTTAATTTTCATCTTGTCATAATTAACGCACACTTACACATGCACGTTAGTGCACTGCTTGACTTGAGTTTAGTACATCACTATCATAATTCATCACCTTGTTTACAAGGTCAGTGGGTGGTCGACCGGCTCAGTTCAGTTTCGCTTCATTTCTTAAATTCTAGCATCGTCTTTGTAACAGGTGAGGGTCACCTCGTATGACATGTCAGACTCGAAGCTCACTCTCAGGAGATCCGCGACAGGAATGACGTGCCCTACTAGGCAGTGCAAATGCTTAATGAAACCACTGGGGGTGCTCTAATAAAAGACTGATTAAGTCACTAGCCATGAATTATGGAGAGGAATTCGTGCCAACTTGCAATTATGATAGTGTAAAAACAACACACACGTTGTTACTCTTCAATAGCTATATACAGAATAACTGCCAGAAAGAAAAGAGGCTATATTACATAGTTTTCACGTGGCTTGGCCTCGTGAAGCCAAACACTGAATTTGTATCAGTTCACCTTGAGCTGTAACTGAGGCACACCTATATTACTTTCCACTTCAAATGTATATGCTTCACTGAAATGCAGTCATTACAAGGAACACAGTGTAATGTAGCGAGCACATGAGATCACATTTAAACAGCGATGTGCAGAAAACATGCCAAAATCATGCCAATAAAAGATCCTTTGCACTGATGCACCTTCAATCAAAAGGCAGTTGGCCGAATTATTGCCATAGACTGACATATGCTAGACCAACTACATGTGATGGACTAATTTCATGTGCAATATCAAATACATGTACTACACCGATTACATGTTCAACTGTACTAGATCAGCAACTGGTGGGCAGTGGTAGCTCACTGGTGGGCAGTGGTAGCTCACTGGTGGGCAGTGGTAGCTCACTGGTGGGCAGTGATAACTCACTGGTGGGCAGTGGTAACTCACTGGTGGGCAGTGGTAGCTCACTGGTGGGCAGTGATAACTCACTGGTGGGCAGTGGTAGCTCACTGGTGGGCAGTGGTAACTCACTTGTTAAGGCACTTGACTAGGAATCAGATTGCTGGTTCAAGCCCTCCTCTGCCAAGTTGCCACTGTTGTGCCTCTTAGCAAGGAGCCCCTTATCCCTCAATTGCTCATGATAGGGTTAAGAGTTAGTTCCAGTCATAAGTGGCTTTGGATAAAGGCGTCAGCCAAATGGAATGGAAATGTGCTAAACCAAATAAATGCTAGATCAACTACATGTGCTACAGCACAACGTGTTATAGTTGTGAGTTGATTACATTTTAGTTGCACTGACTCACGTTAGTCCTAATTCAGCATATTGTTCCTTAAACACAAATTCACATTTGTATTGTTTTTTTTACTTTTGCCATTTTTCCTGCATGGCACTGTTTCATTCTCTTGTGTGCACTGCATTTAACTTTGTTACCTGTAATGACTACATTTCAGGCATATACATTTGAATTGTAAAGCAATATCTCGATTACATTTCAAGGTAAATTATATTGAATTCTGGCACTAAATTAGTGTTTGCTTGGTTTTTTTTAATGCAAAGCTCCATGTATTGTTTTTCGGTAATTATATCAAACCACAATTCAGCTTGGCCCGAATTCCTCTCCAGAATGAGTTTTACAGTTATGCTATATTCTCCTTTTACAAACTGTGTGCTACTGTTCTGGCTAACATGCGGTTACAGATGTTTCCTGCGTATACCTTCAGACCCGAAAGAATGCATAAAAACATAACAGAGGAAACTGCATGTCTTATTCTGTGTCGTTTACCCAGTAGTCGACCCCATCCACCACGGATGTTACATTGTATGGAAGGTCGCCTGGACGAGCCCATTCCAGCCATCTGTGTTGCGTCAGATTTCGAAACGCGACTCTCCAGTTTTGAAATCGAGGTATATATATATAATCCGACAAAAATACGAAACAAGAAGCGAATTACATGGCAGACTTTAAAGGTCATCGCTGTGTTAATCAGAGCTGCCGCCCTCCGTCGGATACGCTACAGTGCGCCTGAACGAAGCAGATTTTTTTTGGTCTTGTGTCTTGGGGGCAAAAGTTTGGCATATCGTTCAATACCAGTCGCCCCTCACATGGCTACATACTTTAATCACTCGATATTCAATTAGAATGCCATTTTCTATCGCAGCTTTCAAAGTGCATTGCCGCTAATTGAAGCTAAACGGTGGTGCTTTATTGCATTTGGGTGCTTCCAAAGCTCAGTTGCTAAACCAGTAGCTGACGTTATGAATGGGAGGGGGAGGGTGGAGTGGGTAGATGAGAGGAAACCGAACTCTGAATGGGTGACATTTTAGCGGGCGATTTAGATCATAAGGTCCTGCGAGCTCGTGCGTAACGGCTACAGAATTTACTCCAAATTAAGAGCCGTCAGTTTTGTTTTTTGGGGTTTTTCTTTAACTGCGAACTGGGTTGTCAGCTCTTTGCTAGCGATCAACTCTGGTGAATGACCTACGTTTGTTTCCATAGTCACACACTAAAAATAAAGAAAATTAGTTTGTATGTGTTTGTAAGCAATAACGTAAGATTAGCCCGCTTCATTTTAAAATTGCCATATAGACTGTTCGTTTTGTGTTCTCTCTTAAAGGTCTGTAACATCGGTGGGCGACTTGATGTGATGGCGAACCATGGGCGTGGTCTAAGACATTGAAAAACACAACAGTCGTTAAATAGTCATTATATTAGTGTTTCATCTAGCACGCGCTGTAAAAGGTTCAGTTAAATGGCTTAAGTCATGAATTTAAGGATTTCAGAAGAGACATATTTTTTTTTGTTTTCTGTTCTTGCATTGTTTTTTTTGTCTGACTATACTATAATAATCATTTAATAATCATTACTATCATCACAGAATTTTTAATTTTTAATTATTTTAATTATGGGGGGGGGGGGGGGGGGGGGGGGGGGGGGGGGGGGGGGGGGGGGGGGG
>JAOYMR010000002.1:2320967-2333625 GCA_025802075.1 Tenebrosternarchus preto
AAGCAATAACGTAAGATTAGCCCGTTTCATTTTAAAATTGCCATATAGACTGTTCGTTTTGTGGTCTCTCTTAAAGGCCTGTAACATCGGTGGGCGACTTGATGTGATGGCGAACCATGGGCGTGGCCTAAGGCATTGCAAAACACAACAGTCGTTAAATAGTCATTATATTAGTGTTTCATTTAGCACGCGCGGTAAAAGGTTCAGTTAAATGGCTTAATTCATGAATTTCATTATTTCAGTATTTGGACAAGTTTTTTTTTTTTTTTTTTTGGAAAAGTCTATAAAACTACCAATAATGACATTGTGCTCATCTTTACTAGAATACATTTCTTTCACTCGCAGTCTGCACTCTATCTGCAGAAAATGGCCCTTGGTATTTGAAGCTGCTCCCACAAAGCACAACCAGAACTGCACTCAATTATCACAAGCCACAACTTTCACCAAGCTGAATGAATCACTTAATGCAGCACAGTCCCCCTGGAGCCACAGAATGGGGTTTTAACAGATTGCGATCGGCTTCTGACATACCATTTCAAAAAACAATCTGCAAACTGTGCATTATCGACTCATAGGACTCATGTTTGGAGAGAATATACTGAACAACTTCTGGATTAAATCACAGCCTGTTGTTCAACCAAATGGCTGTTCTCCAGAATAAAGATCAGTGGTGTTTGTTGAGCTTGAGCTTACAAAGGGAGAAAGTCTAGTAAAAAAGATTGTGGAGAATAAACACACTCTTGTTCCCATTGTCTCCTTATTTCTCTCTGCCCGTCTCTCTCGCCGTGTTCCAGGGTTAATCTCATCACATCACCATGACAAGCCTGATGATTGCACAGGAAACAGGCATCACCTTCTCCATCACTTTGTCAGGAGTTCGATTGTGCGAGGGCATCCATGTTGAGTATGGATTGAAGGCCCTTTCTGAGCAGTGACCCCACATCCTGGATATGTGGGCACACGCAACTCCCTGTACGTGGAGGTTCATGGATATTTCTGAGTACAGTTCCTACAGGAAGTGGGCTTGTGAATAGGGTTGCACAGCTGAGAATACCCCAGAGGGCAGGCCAGAAGGTCACACTCTATTTAATCACCACCAAGGAACACAATGCATTATAAGTATAATGCATAAACAAAACTCAGGAGAATAAAAATGCTTCCTGCAGCCCATTGTCCAAGGTTATTTTTATCACATCTTATTAAACTGAATTCAAGGCATATAAAACAGAAGTGGCAATACCGTCTTCAAAAAGTCGTTAATGGATGGGAATTCTAGGAAGACAATTTTTATTTCAAAGCTCGCTCTATAATTTAAACAAATCGATCCACCAGAAAAAATGGCCTATATCTACTTTGGCACGGTATGCTGTAATTATTAGCTGTCTTGGTAATTCCTCTCTGCCCCCGTTATAATGATGTAGGTCCCCAGTACTTGCTCAAGTCTGTAGTCTTGAATCTTCCAAAGCACAATCTTCCAAACCATTTTCCAACCAAACCATCACTGTACAACGTAATGCTTTTCTCAGATTATGTTGTATGCTGATATTTTTTTACAGTGTAATGTTAATAGAATAAGGAGGTTTGTATGCCTAAGAAGCACTGTAAACATTATTACATTAACATTATTGTGATGACACTCAAAATAGTCATGTAATGGAAATTACAGTTATGTAATGGAAAATATTGATGGGGAACACAACACACTTAAACATATTCTCTGCTTTGAAAAAAACGTAGATTTGCATAGTGTGAATGCAATAGTGTGAATGTACTGGATTGTGACTTATAACTGGATATAAATTCATAATTCCTTGACATTATTGATCGTTTACTTGTTGACTTGAACTCGAAACCAGTTGACATTTAGGTCTAGTCAATGCCTACCAATGACCTTTTCATACACTAGATGTATTTTTAGCTAATGGAACACTATTTAAAGGATAGCATCTGATCAGTAGACATCAGGGTGGTTTATTGTCAAATAAACAGCAGCCATTTGAAAACTACAGAATTCCTCTATGATGTACTAATGTAGAGCATGTATGCTAAAACTACAAATGTACCCTATGAAGTACTAATATAGAGAATGTATGGTAAATTTTCAAATGTACCCTTTGATGTACTAATGTAGAGTATGTATGCTAAACGCTCAGAAAAAGACTGGATGAACACATGATGCATTTTATTCGTGTGACATTTACATTAGTATTACAAAATATATGACATACCATAACCTTACACTTACTTACAATGTAAAAGTGGTCCCTTTAGAAAATGTCCATCCTCATGTGTGTTACATGTATTTGCAAAATGCACAAGTATGTTTTTAATGAGAATTTACACAGACAAGACCAAATAACATGTTTACCTACATATATACAATACATACATACTTTTGTGATCAAAAACTGAATATTTCAGGCATCATTCTGCAGTTATATTTCTTTATACTTGTACAAAAACAATGCAACTGTGGCAAAGAAATACTAAGTAAGCAGCAATTATCAGCAATAATTCTAATGTATATGTAAACATAAGACAAATAACTTTCCAAAAAATGCAACTGATTGATAATTAAGTCAAAGCTTCTCGTATAATGGTAACATCAAGCAACTTAAATCCACAGGACCTAAAGAAATAACTAGGATTTAAATAAATATTTCTGTGTGTGAGACACCACATACAAACAACAATGTAGCATTAAAATTTTGAATTGCACTTTGTTGCAGGTTTAGAGCTCCAAATCCAAAACGGCTACTGGAGACACCTTTTTAAATTCCATATAAAATTCTACTATAGGTTTGAAAGAGAAATGACTCACCCTATTACACCCACAATGCATGTTTGGCTGCAAATGGTTTTGCCTTGCAAACTTCTTCATCTTAGAACATAGAGAACACATGCTGCAGAACTGAAACCAAAGACTACATGCAATACTTGCTGCATATAGCTAATTGAGTCATTGTATGGTATTTTTAATACTTTCTTATAACATTTTTACATGATTGATTTTGTTTGCATTGCTGCTGGATTACTATTGTTCTTGGCTAATACATTCACTGGGACTGATGTGTATATATGTCCTTAATTGGCTCAAAGGTAAGTATAGCATATATTTTTCAGCTGGTTTTGGATATTGCTAATCCCAGTTCCACATAAAAAAAAGAATTTCAATGTTTTGCAGGTCAAAACTAAGTCTTCACAAATTCATATAACTATAATTACATTTATATAGCCATAAATGAAATAAATATGAATCTGGTCAAAAATAAAATCACATCCTACCCCATGATAAACTAATAATATTTTACAAGCATTCAGGTCAGCTTGCCTTTTTCTATTCTCTACAGACAGAAATGTGTAGAAGTCAAACAATCACTATAAACAGAAGTAATGGGCAGGTGTGCAAACATCTTTCATTAGACATCATCCAGTGACAGCACATGCAATATTCTGCCTCTAGTTTTCTGAGTGTTTAGTAACCCAAAAAGTCTCTCTCTCTCTCTCTCTCTCTCTCTCTCTCTCTCTCACTCTCTCTCTCTCTCTCTCTCTCTGTCTCTCTCTCTCTCTCTCTCTCTCTCTCTCTCTCTCTCTCTCTCTCTCTCTCTCTCTCTCTCACTCTCTCTCTCTCTCTCTCTCTCTTTCTCTCTCTCTCTCTCTGAGGTGATTTCATGACCTTGTCCTTTATCATCAATCCTTCCAGATATCATGCAAATAAATATTCACATATGCATGGGCTTTTTTCCCCCCCAAACACAAAACAAGACATTATCTTGTACAAGTATTCAGATATGCAAGACCTTTAAATGTATATTTCACAAGTCAGAAAATGTAAGTACACCTTTACAAATATGAGATCGTTATGTTGGATAGCTAAAGTACAGTAGACTGACACTATGTAGCGAAGGAACGATGTCACATGATAATCATTTTTGTCATGGGCTTTCGTCAAAATAGCTTTATTTACATTGAAGCGTCCTACATGGTCAGTTAGTCAAAGGCATTCACTTATGCCTGTGTTCCGCTTTTGCTATGGCTGGTTGTCCTTACATCCTGTTTTCAACTCCTTTATTTAACTTGAGAATTACATTCCTTTCATAGTAGTTCCAACATAGTTAATGAATAACCAATTGTAGTTACTGAATGTTCTGCCTCACATAGTAGTAACTGAATAATTATCTTGAAGTTGAAGTGGTGAATGTGTTATAGCTCCTCTTTGTGTTCACATATTGGCACATGAATAAATAGACCAGAAAACAAATAAATAAATTAATGCATAACTCATGATAAACAGACCAATGAATAGATCTATTAATACTGATTGTTTTGTCAGTTTGATGCGTAAAAGCCTGCCTAGACAGCTACATAAAGCAAAAGTAATGTGGTTGTATATTTATGGTCTGACTGCTTTTCGTGGGATCCAAACATCTTTTACATTTATAGTTTATTTTACATTAAACATTATGAACTCATTTATCAAAACAGCATCCTGTGGTGAAGTACACACAGAAACCCACATCCACAGACAACAGTAAGAAGAAAGTATTTGCCTTCAAAGCTGAGCCTTCATTTGCTGAAGGTCCTCTTTTCCATGATATGTAATACATCACACATGCTTACACACACAAATATACTCTCTCTCACACACACACTCTCACTCTTTCTCTTTCTCTCACTCTCACGTTCTTTCTCTCTACCAGCAGCTTCTCTCTGAGGATTTCAAGCACTGAAGTCACAAACTGTACAGAAGAAAATTTTGCTGGATAATTTTACATTCATGTGAACTGAGCCAAAGAGCCCAAATGTCCACTGTTTATATTATGAATCTTTTTTTAGAAAAAATCGTCCTCACCCTCAGTTAGAGGGAGAGATGGCACTAACCTCACTGAGGAAATCCAGATAGAAGGATGGACAGGCCTTGGGGCACTGGGACACTAGGGTCTTATGGAGGAGGGGTAAAAGTCAGCAATGCAGGATTTTCATGAAAGCCTTGCGGAACTCCACGTTGAAGGTGGTGTATATGATGGGGTTAACAGCGCTGTTCACGTATCCTAGCCACGTGAAGGCGTTGTACATCTCCAGGGGCACGTAGCAGCGTTTGCAGTGGGTCTTCAGGATGTGAGTGATAAAGAACGGCAGCCAGCAGATGATGAAGACGCCTGAAACAGAGACGGTAGCGGTTAAGGACGGCTCATGGCTGTGGGCTTTGTTGCGGTCTAGGAACGCATCGGTGCTGGGAGCCTCACCTAAAACGATGGCTAGCATCTGTGTGGCCTTCTTCTCTTTGTGCTGGGAGATCTTCCTCTTATTTGCTGCCTTGGCGACGGTGGTTCGGGTCTTGCCATTGGACAAGGCCTGGGTCTCGAAGGGCTTGGTATCTCTTGGGGCAGGGCCATCGCCGGCGTGCCCGTTCTTGTTGTCACCGTTGGACTGCCAATTGTCGCGCGAGGGCGTGGCACGGCTAGCTGGCATGCCACCCGCTGACATGGCGACTGACTTCATCCTCTCCTTGGGGCTGGCGTCTACCATGAGCCTCAGCTCAATGACATCAGCCTGCTGTGCCACTTCCTTTATCAGCAGCTGCTAACGGAAACATAGTGGATGAGCATGTAGCGCTAGCGCCTAATCTAGTATTCATCCACAGCAAAAATAGTCCCCAGAATAGTGCATCTTCGCAAAACAAGCATGTTCTTCCCAGAGGATCTATACTGACTCATCATTCTCCAGAAAAAAGACCTTTGAAAAGGTCTGTGTGGCTGAACAATGCTGAACAGCACTACATGAGATAAACTCTCATGGAAATATGCAATATATGCATATGGAGAAATGTTACAGCATAAGGAGACTTACCGTTTTCTTGTTTTTGGCAGGCAAACTGCCGTTGGTCTTGACGATGACTGTGCAGAGTTTCACATCTTCAGGGTGAGTGCACTTTTCCTAAGGGAAATAGCAAAAGGTCTTAGCTAGTGTTTGATATTACGGCAAGTTTTTTCATGCACCCAGTGCCCTTTGGTAATGACTGGTCCAACTACTTCTCTGACTCATCAAAAGTTCACCTCAAGGTTTAGTTTTTTTCCCATTCTGGAGCACACATCTACACCCTGAAGGTTACAACAGTTATGAGACAATACAATGACCAAAAGGACAAAAACAAAAGCTCAATAATCTGGAAAATTAATTACTAAAGCACACAATGGCACGTCTGTCTGATCATTTAATAAATTAAATGCTTTCTAATTATACACCTAAACTTCTATGAATAAAAACACTTCTCTTGGTTGTACTACATCACACCAAAGATTACCAGTCAACCAGTATCTGGGGAGCCAACAATTAAACCAGCTGGCTGTGTTACACAATGGCCTTATTCCTCTTATCTCGACATTGTCTACATAAACGTCCAACCCAGTTTCGATACTGAAATGATACTGATCAATGTGCCATTGGGGGAAGGGAAGGTTATTTGGTGATTCTTCTGTAATTGTTGCCATGGCAGCATGACCTCGCTTTCACAGCCGTCTGCCGGGTGATATGTATAAAGTGAGTGCTAAGCCAAAGACCTCAAAAACCAAATAATGAGCACACAGGGGAGGTGCCTGAACGACAGGGCGCCAGCTCTGGAGCAGTGGCATCATCGTCTCGATGGCACGCTCTTGCCATTATCCAGAGCTCGCTATCTGTTAGGAGGTCTTGACCTGCTTGTGCAACCTATGCAGCACCATGCAGAACTGCACATGGAGCTCCTCACCACTGAAGACCTTGGACTGAAAACGTTGGACTGCATGTATGACCTGCAAACCATGCGAAGCTTTACATTCTAAGAACAGATCGCTCTCACAGCTTCTCAAAGATGGAGAGCTTTGCACGAGATGGAGAGCTTTGAAGTTGTGTCCTTCCTGTAGTTCCTGCCAGATCTGAAGAAAAGAGCAGATTAAGGAGCTTCTGCTAAAAGGCAAACTGCGACTGACCTGAAGCAGGTTCTTCTCACCTTGAGGGCATGCTGTGGCTCAGCGTCGGCACGGTTACCACTGCGCTTGGTGTTGACCCGCTTGCGGCGCCTACGCAGCACCACGTAGATCTGCACGTAGACGAGGAGTGTGATGATGAAGGGCACGTAGAAGGACATGATGGAGGAATAGACCACGAAGGCTGGATTGGCGATCTCACACACAGCGTCGTCACGTGTTGCTGTGGATAAAAAGATTTTCATGGGGAATTTTCCTGCCTTCATGGTACATTTTTAAAAATAACTTGGAATTATGGGAAAAGACTTTATATGACACTGCATATTAATCAGGTATTGTGTAAGTAAGTGACCAATTGATTGGGGAATTGATGGATTTGTCTTGTGTAGCTATCACACAAGGGGAAGGGGAAGTTGGATATTAACTACCTACTGGTAGAGACAGAAAGATGGTTTTTGTTTGTTTTATTTATTTTTCAATTACCTGTGTTGTTTAGGCCAAACAGCAGGGGACAGGAGATGGCAAAAGAGAGAACCCAAACCACAGAGATCATTACGGTAACACGTCGCTTTGAGCTGTACCGCGTGTTGTACAGCATCGGCATAGCAACAGCTGTGTACCTGTAGGAGACACACAAGACAGTGTAAGGGACGGACAATCAAAGAGTGAAAGAAATAGTGAGAATAAGACAGACAGATTGAGAATGAGACAGAGAAAGAGAAAACCACTCGGACAACGAAAGGCATGTTGTAACAGTGTCACGATTTTTATTATTGTGAACATCATCATCATCATCATCAGCAGCAGCAGCAGCAGCATCACAACTACCATTGCACACAAGGTTTTTTTTCCATGTTTTCTTCACAGCACAGATGTAAATGCTGGAAAATACATGCAATAAGTACTTGTCACCTAAAATGTACTTGTATTTTAATAGACATCCCAAACCTTTACAATACATGATGTGACTTTTATACACAGTGGACACAGGCTGATACAGTCAGGCTATCTTTCTCTCTCTCTCCCTCTCTCTCTCTCTCTCTCTGGCAAACAAAGTACTATCGATCCAATATATGCACATCATTTTGGGGGGCCGTTTCTCAGTTCTCTACAGACTGATGGCAATATCATGGAGACCTACCTGTCAATACTAATAGCACACAGATTAAGGATGCTGGCTGTGCACATCATGACATCCAGCGTGACAAAGACGTCGCAGTGGATTTTACTGAACCGCCACTCTCCCACAACCTACAACACACACATGCATACACAGTTAAAATGCTAGAGAAAATGAACATAGAAATCCAACTGTAAAACTGCAGATAAGATTAACTATATAATAATGTTAGTATATGATTAAATATATACTAATTTTAGTATATGATTAACTATATAATAATGTTAGTATACAAAGTTGATACAATCCAGACAGACAGACTGATACAAGGACAGAAATAAACGTCAAAGGCAAACACAGTTTAGTGTACTAGTTATGAATGGGGGGGGCATGTTAATTAAAAAAATGGTTGTGTTTAAAACAAAACCCAAGACATGTCTTTAAATACTAATGTACAACAAGTCCCAAAGCTTACAGTTCCACTATCTCGGACTACATTTCCCAGCATCCACCTGACAGCAGCCCATCCATCACTTCACCTTGATCCACCAATCACAACGCCTACATTCTACAGCCCCTGATTACTGACTGCACACACCTGCTCCCAATCTCACTTATCTATATAATTTTCTCATGTGCAAAAGCAATGCTGCCTTAGAAGCAAAATGAATGTATTTACTTAGCCATCAAAGGGTGGAGATTAATATGACTGGTTAACAAGTAATGGGCAGAGATTCACACCACATGGTTCCCCTGCCGTGAATTAAAGAAGTGGCTTTAAGAGCAATTGTATAAGAACATACTGCAGCAGTCAGCAGAACTGAAATGGTTGTATTCATAGTTGTGGTCTAACTGTACTGTTCGTGTACAACAAAACCAAACTTTTTTTAATGGTATTAGTCCATGCTATTAGAAACATTAGCATCAGCTTGGAACTCTTTTGGGATAAAATGATGACTCATTGTCCCATAAACAGAGGCAGCAGATTGTTTATATAGTGATCATTCTGCAGCTTCCTCAGAGGGGACATTATCCCTGTGGCAATGAATGTTTTCATGGCTGCATGAATGCAGTGACCGTTCAGACACTGCACAACATAAAGGCTATACCCAAAACTGACTACTGCTGTACTAAACTGCATACCAACGTAGCAATTCTGGGATGGTTAGTGTGTCTGAAACCTTAGCATTCACTGTTAGTAAAATATACCATGTCCTATACCAGGACACTCCACAATGCTGTGAGACATTTCTGAAGGCAAACCAAACAGTACAAAATGGGGGAATGCCCATGAAGTGTGTATCAAGTATAAGTATATTCCTTAATGCTTACAGTGATTCATGTACTGATTATTCTTTGTTTATGTAAAACATAAACATACTTTTTAGTGTGATATGTGCCAAAACTAAAGAGCAAAATGTGCTACAATACTGATTTCATTTGTTTGATAAGCAGGCACAGTATTGTTTGAATTGAATGTTGTGTTTTTTAAAACCTTTCACTACATGGACTTTAAAAGCTCTTTAAATTCAAGCATCAGTTCAAACATTTTCATCGTGAAGTTCAAAGTTCATGGGGCATTCACCTGTTACCCTGTTTGATTTGTTTGCTATCTTGGACTGTTTTTTCCTGAAATTGGGATTTGTTTTCTTGTTTCTCCCTTTGTCTGTCCTGTATCTTTACAGGACTCTGGTTATCGACCCCCACCTGACTACTGACCATGGTGTTGGATTATCCCTCTTATAATAAACCTATCATGTTAGTTTTGATCTTAAACTTAATTTGGATTTGCAAACTATTCCCTGTGTCAGCACCTTTTTCAGATGAAAGATGCCTGTTAGAAACTTAGTGGTTCTGCAACTTGAGGAAAAACTTGATGGTTAATATGGGCAAAATCTTACAGTTACATACATGTTCATTATGAAAACAACAATCCTGACAAGGCAACCAGTGGTACTACTGCAAATATATTTTATAAAATAATTTGAAAGTTGAGATATTGTGACAGATAAGTTTTTTAAAAGTGAATAAAATTGTCTACCACTGAAAGAAATTTCTCAGTGAGATCACCACCTGTTTTGTTTAATATTACTTCCCTATGGTAATTCCCATTTGTCTACCAGGCTTGCAGACATTTGCCATGCCACTCTGCTTTGTCTGGTGTATTGGAAACGTAGCAGGAAAGTCCGCTGTGTATCCTTATGCATTTAGTATTCTAGTTTGAACTCTATATCTATACAAGCACACATTTAAAAACATCACTACTGATACACTTCAGAAAATATTATGGAGAACTTTTTCATGAATGTTGCTGTAATATTTAAGTATTATACATAATTCTTTTTTTGAATTTTCCTGATTGAATAAAATAGTTATTAATAATAACAGCAATAATACAATACTTTCCTGAACACCCAAAAGACTTTCAATGAAAAGCAGACTGACAAACACACACTGATTCACACTGATTTGTTAATATTTTATGACCATATTTAAAAAAATTATACATGAGATACTTTTGGGAAAGAATTTTTTTCACATTTGACTTTTCATTACATCCTTAATTTTATCCACCGCAGTCTGTAACATTAACTTCTATTCAGTGATGGCAGTTTACAACAGTACTGTCTCCAAAGGAAAGCAAGGAGATTGTGGGTGTTGGGGGGGGGAAGGGGGGGTTAAGACTAATGAGTGGAACATTAGTGGGAGCATGACTTCACAGCCCCGCATTTCTGCAGTCTCAACATAACTACCTGTTTAGATCTGTTCTGAGGAATAGTATCTATCCTTGGGGGTCTCAAAGGCCACAGGTCACCAGGTGGTCCTTCTCAAGTCTTTTGAAGATCTAATATAGAGCCCATCCAGGTCTCCCTTGAGATCTCAAATCCAAGAGGATGCAAGCTCAAGTCTGATTTGAATGAATGGACAGTGATGTGCAGCTGGCCTTGGAATTCTCTCATCCCTGTGCCAAACCATTCAAAATGTATGAGCAGAAATTTTGGTACATTTTATGCATTTGGCAGACACTCTTATCCAAACTGACTTACAATTTTCAATCATGTTACAGAGGAAGTCAAGAATAGCATTTGGGGTCTTGCCTATGGACCCTTATTGAGTCTTATACAGCACTGACAGGGATTGAGTCCCAGTCCCCTACAGGAGAAGCGGCATTGTTACCCACTACACTATACCAACCAGACTGGTGCCTCATTTTTCTCACCATAGCTTTGTGCAATTCAGTTAAGAGTCTAGTAAACACCTTATAAATCAGGACCAATTCCTTTGTGTCCCCCACTCTCAAATTCCCAGTTCAAATAATGCATGGCAAGAGCTCTGATTCCCTGGGAAGAAATATGTCAGCACAAGGACCAGATGAAACACAAATTCCTTTGGAACCTCAAAAGGGCAGGTCTGGTTTGCTGGCTATATCCTAGAGAGCCACCGAGATTTACTTACTAAGCTTGGCTTCTCTTGTCATCAAAGAAGTGCTTCTTGTGAAAGCACCTTTAGTGCTATACCGTGTAACATGGCTATTAATCTACTTCAGGGGTTACTTCAGGAACCTTGCTTAGAGAGCTGGGCGTAGACTCCTGCTTCTGCTTCAAAACAATCCTCCAATCCCGAAAAGATCATCAGTCCGTGTGAGATGTTCCCCTTGAGCTAAAATGCTGCTTGAATGCTTGCTTACTTCCTGATGAAACTATGACCATATCTGCAGGTCTCTTGTATATTTTCAAATTTATATTAGTGTTATTATTAAAATGTATATTATCCGTAGGCCTTTGGATTTCAAAGAATGCTTGATCAGAGATACAGAGCACTCAACTGGATGTTCATAAATGTGAAAGAAATGTTTGATTTGAATTAGTATGGCCAGCCGAAGCTTTCATCAATAGAGCATCCATGGCAACAGGGCGTTACAGAAGTGGTTCACTGCACAACGGGTACTGAAACAATGCCAAACCAGCATGATCCATGAGTCAGCTGATTCTCATTTGCACCTGGCATCTGATGGCTTCGGTAAATAAGACCAAAACATTTACCATACCAATGGCAACGGCAGCCTAGAATATAAAAATTATAAACTGCATACCTGTCGCTCTAAGTTTCATAGAATCTAACTTGCAACTGGCTGCTTATCTCCTACACAATGTAATTAATGTATTGAATTACTGAATGCATATTATAAAGAAATGGTCATGCCTAGCCATGAGAAGCTATTCCTTTCACAGTGAAAACTGAAAAGGGTTACAGGATATGAGTTTAGTTTAGAACAGCACTGCAAAATACCTCCTGTGTATGACAAGCCATTTTAGCTTTTATTCCTATTTTTCTTGATATCAAGAATTAAATTCTTACATGTAAAAATGTAATTTTTGATATCAGAAAAGCAATTCTTACATGTAAAAATTTAATTCTTACCAGTAAAAATTGCATTTTTACATGCAAAATTGCATTTGTACATGTAAGAATTACATTCTTGATATCAAAAATTAAATTTTTACATGTGATAATTCATGACTTTTCCAATTCATTTTGAATGGGGGAAACATTTTTACATGTAAGAATTTAA
>JAOYMR010000002.1:2352382-2380267 GCA_025802075.1 Tenebrosternarchus preto
ACACACACACACACACACACACACACACACACACACACACACACACACAGAGATACATCTTCATTATATATTACCTTCAAGCCATAGGATTTGAAGAACGATTTCCTATCTGTTCTGGGTTCTCTCCCGCCGATTATATCCAGACTTTTCTAATGTTCAGCATTCTTAATTTCCACAGTGGCGAACTGCCCATTCTCACTCTAAGCAAACGGCATTAGGTTTAGTAAATAATCACGGGGCAAAAGACGACTCAAGTGCACACCAGACCAAGTTAACTTGTGAAATACCATGTGAATTTGTTATTAAAATGTTTGCTGACAAACATTTCTAGTTTCTTACATAATATCACGAGCGAACAGTTTCAAGTGCATCTAACTTCTAAGTACGATGGCGAAATTAACGTGAATAGAGAACACGCGCCGTTTTCGAGCATCCGTCTGTTTCAGCTCTCACATAGACTACCACTCCGGTCGCTTCGTCCGTGTTCGAGCAGGTAGAACAAGGCGGGGCTGGTCGCTCTCCGTGAAGCAAGCGTTTTAGGATCCAACCTACACACAAAAAAATTAATTAATTAGGGGAGAGAGAGAGAGAGAGAGAGAGAGAGAGAGAGAGAGAGAGAGAGAGAGAGAGAGAGGTTACTATGAATTGTACTAAACCGTTTTAATAAATGTAAGAAAACGTAATTATATGTCCTTTCATTTAAATCGTTTGAAGAATAAAATGGCCTTACCAGCCTACTGGTTAATTAGTTCACGTTATTATACATTATTACTACATGCAAAATGCCTGTATTAGGCAGCTTTACTTCAGGCTAAAACTGTATCGGGACGCTCTACATAACGTACTTTACATTCCTGGGTAGTGTGTAAAGTCATCACGTACACGCAGATGATATTATCTGCACAGCAAAGTCATACTAATACCAATTACTGAAGACCAGCTCCTAATCCCACAAGATGAACCAAGAACATAACACTATGTAAAGAATTATGAATTCAGACCACTTGTTTTTCTACGACATGGCGCAATGCGTTGATTACAGCGATGCTGAGATTTCTCATTTGTCATTATCTTAATTGAATGAGCTGACATTCAGTCTGGCCATTGGTCTATTGTGATAGTCAGAACCACATTCTATGCACTGTCATTCTATGCACAGTCTACATTAGTATTAATGAGATTTTAAGGGATAAAAAAATGGTCCATTGTAAAGTAAATTAGACAAAAAGTAATCAAAAGAACTTGGTGTTATTCAGTAAGGGAGCAAGCAGTGCACAGCTATGAAAGCTGCTTTTGCGTGACAAAAAATATCCATACCCATATCTCAAGAGACAAGCCTTCATTTCCTTCTTTAGGCAGCCCATGTGGCAACAGCTTTCCTCCCACTACAGCTGGAAAGTTATGCACCTTGGATGGTCAGCTCTTCTCCATTTTCTCGTTCCCCAGCGTATGGCTACGTGAGGGGGAAAGTAGTCCTACAGGTTAACCTTGTGTTCTGTTTAAATAAAAGAAAAAACAACTCCCTTAACCATGGCTAAAAATGCTCAAGGTCGCACTTTAGACAGACCTTGTCAAAGTCACTTTATGTGTCATGCTAATTTTATGGAAGGTAATTCCTTCCGTGTGGAAATATGCTTTGCAGGAGGACATCTTTAATTGTGTACCTTTGGGCAGTTAGGTATGATAAGACAGGCAATCAAATCAGCTTTTTACATTACAATTCGACAGATATAGTTTGTAATCCACAAATACCTGTTAAAACAATGTCTTATCTTCAAACTTAAATGAAGTTTAGTTATGCAAACCAACATTTAAGTGAGTGTTCAGGTTTCCCAAGACCGGAGACAAATTAGAATCTACCAATTAGGGTTAGCTGAAATGGGTTTAGTCCTCTTTTAGTCCTCCAGTTTAAGTTAACAAACAGTCCGTGGCCAGGTGACAAAATAAGAACCACATCATAAGACTAGGCCATGTGCTATTAAATGTGCTATGGAGTATTGTGCAGGCACCCAGAATAAGTCAAACAAAGCACTCAGACCATTAGTAGCACTAGGAAAGACTTCATAAAGCAAGAGAGCTCCAGATAATCTTCAGTACTTGTCATGTGGATTGAGATCAGGAGCTGGTGGCTGGAAGGCCAGTGATACAGGGAGAGTTGTGACCCCATCACTATCCTTGGCATTGTGTGAATGGATGGATACTCTATTTCACTAGTTATTAGTTCTTCTGTTTGAAATATTCGGTGATTATCAGAGTTGCTGTGAGATTAATGCTAATTAAGCTAAAACTTCCTGAGGAGAGGTCTTCTTTAAAAAAGCTACTGTTTACATTTATTTCCTGGTTAAATCATATGGAAAAGGGAAAAGAATGATCATGTGAGATGTTCTCACTTAATTCTGAGTGCCAGCGAGACCTTTAGGTTCACACTGATTATTCGGCATCAGCATTAAAAATACACATAGAAAATGTAACGTGGCCGAGGACAGCAAGTGTGCTGGGTAGTAAAGAGAGTGGCAAATGCAATCTTCTTTTCTCATGCACATCTATACCATTATTTAGCGAGGATGACTTAGACCTACTGTCGTAGCTCAGGTCTAAGAAGCTTCCCACTTTGTTTAATATGAACCATATCTCCCAGTGGCATACGGTTATGTGTTCAGTCTAGGGCCTAAACAAAATCGCGCTCCTGCACTCTTTCATATGTGTCGGCACAAGATTCCACCCTTGAGCTGCCACACTGAACCGCTTCCTGGGATAATACTTCTGTCCAAAAGATGTACAGCCTCCTCTTTATCTGCATTTCATCTCTTTTTGTTGTCTTGATTCAAAGCAGCTGGAGAATAATTCACGGTTAATCTTTGGCTCAGCCACTGAAATGGAACTTTTATTAAAATCCGAAAGAAACGTGGCATGGAGATAAGCATGTAGCCGCTAGCCCTGCAGATGCGTAATATTGCGCTAGAAAGGTAAATCCACCAGAGCAATATGACGCTATTATTGTTCATGTGTACTTTGAATTATGTCACTGTAACACTATGGATTTCTTTATGCAAATTTCTTATATCCACAGTGATCATACTTGGTGAGGGGAGTGTCAAGCTATTGCCAAATTAACTTATTTATTTATTTGTTTGGAGATATCTTAGATTCATTTATTAAACATAAAATGGGAGACTTCCTACACCAAAGCTTTATTGGAAGCAAAGACAGCTTATTATCTAATTATCTTGGCATTCCAGAGTGGCAAATTTCATTAAACAAGCCTAATAAACATAACAGTTGTAATCAGTGGGAAGTTATTACACCAACTAGGATAACTGACAGTGCATATGCTAGCATTGAGCCTACATTGCTAAGATGACAATTAATCAAAAATATCATCAAACAGTTGGTGAACTGTTTTTAGTAAACTGACTTGAGAGTTTCGTTCTGAACTCTGGTAGCCGCTGTATGAGAGAGTTCCACTAGCGGCAGGGGGTTGCATGTTAAATGATGGCTTCCCATCTTGAACTGCTCTGCATTAGCTGCCCCCTCATGTCAGTCCAGAGGACTGTGGTTGGCCCCTGGCTATAAGCTGGAAAGGAGACCCTCCGACAGCCCAAGTAAGTCAGTGAGCTCGAGCTAATGACTTTAAAATGGCATTCTCTCAGTAAATACGGAGGCATTGTACCAATGTAAACTGAGGGTTAGAATTAATTTACGATAAGAAGTTGATATCCTATACAGTGGCTTTGTGTAGGAATACCTCGAGTGGTTTAGGCTGTTATTTATGAAGAGGCGAGGGCCTGGTTTGTATACGTAACTGTGTACATGCTTTTACTGTTTTGGGGTTATATTTTATTCAATGTGTGATTACATTACAACTGGAGCCTGTGGATATGTAGCATTTGTGCATCACATTTATCACTGGTCGGTTTCTTACCACAGGACTACTGCTGACTGGTTGCTATTCTGGTGGTGTCTTCACTCTCAGTGACACGGCTAAGCAGTTCTGCAGGAATGTTTACACATGTCAGTTAAATGGGCAAAATATGGGTGCACAGAGCATTAGAGCACTTCCACCCCCAAAAAAACATCCAGCTAGTCACAGCCCTAGAGTCAGAACTTCAACTTTGATGGAGAGGTGGAGGATCTCTTACACTAAATATTCTTAGCAATAGATGGTCCATTTTTTCTAAGTAAATACCTGCATAGTGTTTAAAATAAATAAATAGATGCGCTGGTCTGCTAATCATACTATAATTACTATGATAAATTAGCGAAAATAGCAATTGAGATAAATCATATAAAATACTCTTTAAATTCAAGCCTTGATTCATAACATGGAAATTATACAGCATATGCAAATTATATCAAAATATCATTATAAAGGGACTTTTATTTTATCTAGATATTCAACTATTTTACAGTGATAAAGTGTGTGTGAAAAACTGTGTTCATATCCTTTCACTAAATTGGAAATGTAGACTAATTTTACAACAGCTTTTGCTAGTGGTGATCATAGCTTATTCATAAAACACTTTTGTACTGTTCAAGTAGAACCTGTATTTTTTGTATTTTAATACCTTCTTTCCCCTAGTAGAATTATTTATAACCTATATATAAATTTGTATATAAACTGTAAGCTGTCCGAGTCAAGAGTCTATTGTATTAAAATGCCTCCTCCAGGGCTCACTACCTGGAACTTTTCAGCTAATATCTTTTTTTAACTGAAAATGTTCAAAGTGCGTGAGGGAATAAAAGGGTCAGTGTTGCAGTGGCATGTTTTGTACATTTTTACATTATTTAGCAGGTTTTCCTGAAGAACATGAGTGATGACCACATAATGCACTTTCAAACCACTGTTTAAAAAGAGACGTCTGTTGGGTGCGAGACCCAACACATATTTGTGATGCAGATAAAAATGACTTTCACCTCAGAGGAGAGGTAAGAGATTTCTATTTGCACTTCAGGATTTGTCCTGCGATTTATCACCCTGGTCCCTATGTGTTGGTGAAGTGTCATGAAGCAAGTTGCTGTAAAATGTGGCCTTTATAAGTGCAGTCTCCCCTTATCCAAGGGGGATTTGCTGAAGTTAGGAGTAATGATTGCATTTAGTTGGTACTTTCAAGCTCAGGGGCAACAGAAAGAGCATTTCTTTTTAGATAATATGAATTGGTTTCTATTAAAATGGTAAATAAGTAACTATATACAACGGATGATCCAGAATGAGGGAGATGAACTGATTATCAGGTTACCTCACAGGCAACTTGAAACTAGGTTTCCTCCAAATCCATATTGCTGTTATGAAGTACCAGTTTGAAAAAAGAGTCATTCCAGTATGAAATGATCTGAAACAATCTACGATAATATATATGCTAATGTGTGGAGAACATGATAAACAAGAACACCTGACTAGAAAAGCGTGGCTTAACTTGTTCCACATTGTGCTTTTTTTTGACCAAACATAGTCGGCATGATGTTGTAGAAACTTCACATAAAATCTAATCTATCTAAAAAAAAAAAAAAACATGACAGCACATCACCAGGTCTGTTAACCTTAGAATTAGATTTTAGAGTGAGGCAGGAAACAGCCCAGAGGGCTGCGTCAGGAGTACCCCGGCCCATCACCGGAGACGCAAGCTTAACTCTCTTTCCCTCTGATCCTGACAACTACAATATACACCATTTCTCTATTGATGATCTCCACCATCGCAGCAGTGCCGGCAGCTGAAGGATCAGCTCTGAGCTGTCATATAGAAGAGTACCTCCCCTTAGTCAGCCTGTGCCAGCCCTCCTTTCCACAAAGAGGGTCTAACGTGAGTTCAGGACTTCACACCTGAATTTGCAGAACCAGCTTGTATGAGAGATGTTGAGCGAGTCAAAGACAAGGGTCAGCTTTTTCCTCCATACCTTTCCTTACCATACTCCGAGAGACACATCAGGTCCTAACCTAAAACTCCTATTAATGCGCTTCACCTCTGTGTCCGACCTTCCTTGCTGGCTTCAAGTGTTCAAGCTTACAGTTGCATTTTGTTTCCAGCATTTGACAGCTGCTTTGACTCTGACTGACTTATATTTATGATCTGTGTGTGTGCTCCCTGGGAATAAAATCTACGACCTTGGTGTGGCTCGCACGTTGCTCTATGTGTCTTACCTGGTATGACATTTTGAACAAAGGAGCAAGGCACGGGTGAGATTAAACAAAAAAAGGACTTTAATGATGAAAGCCACAAAAGGACAAACAGAGGAGTGAAAAAAAACAAAGGCAAAAAAGAGACTGAGGTAAGTCTTGAAGTTAGTAGGCTTGAAGTTAGTAGGCTTGTGAGATATATTCAGTCTAGAGAAGGGCAGTGTGAAGCACTGTCTGGATGATCTAGTGGGTTTTAGTAGGGAGGGTGCAATGAGGTGTAGTTATGAGTGAAAATTAGTAAACGGGTGATTGTGGATGTGCATCGTGATTGGTGGTGATTGGTGGTGATTGGTGGTGATTGGTGGACTGGAGGAGGAGGGAGAATGTGTGTATGTGTGTGTGTTTGGCTGTGTGTGGGCTAGAGTGTGACACCAGGTGAACTTCAGAACCACATGCTTTGTGGCAGTTCTGTCCCGGCCTCTAAAGTGCAAACTATGAAAGCACAAAGATCTATTGAAAGCACTTTTCTTTTAGAGCCATTCTGTTTGAGCAATGAATTTAGCACAGCTTCGTAAACACATTTTCAGAGAGTAATAGATAAGACTGGTGTGCGTTTATCTTGTTTCCAAATTGCCTTGCTCATGTCCCGTGCTACAGGAAACTTTGACAGCTCCTAAATAAGATTTCAAACAGACTGTGGGCTGGTTGAGGGAACACTGGAGACATCAAGGAAATGAGAGCAGGCTGAGCCTGAGTGGGTTACCTGTCAAATCGGAGGCTCTTTAAAGCATGGATGAGTGTGAAGAAAGATTAATTAAGAGACTTGAGACTTCAGATTTGTGGTGGTATAATTAAGGTTTTTGCTTGGTTAAACCAATTGGGTTTAAGGAGTTCCGTAATTGAAGGCTAAATGGGATTTACTCACGATGCCTTTGGGTTTTTTTCTCATTTTGATTCAAGAAAGACCAAACTGAGCACCCATATATTACCATAAATTATATGAGTGAGGAAATATTGCAGCAACAGATTGCTGTAACAGCGAGGACTTTGGAGTAATACCTGCAATACACCAACAGTCCCCAAAGCTATACATGTCTCTTGGTGAGCTCGGCTACTGGACTCTCTGAGCACTGTGTCCTCTTCTCCTGCTGGTTAAACGGCAGCACCACATAACTGCTGCATAGGATGACAGTGTTAAGGACAAGCACATGGGGCCTCTGGAGCTGGTGCAAGTTGCCTAGCCATTGGCAATCTTTGAAAACCTGACATTGATAAAACATATGCCACAATTTTCCCCGCAAGAAGGCTGAAAATTCTTATTCTACATATACTCAAGGGCTGACGTCTCATGGGTTAAGATTTGAGATTTTAGTTAACTAGTTAAAAAGTTTAATCCAACTGAATGATTTTTTATTTGTACAGATAGGGCTTTTAACAACAGACATTGTCTCAAAAAAGCTTCACAGGAACCAGCACAAGCCAAAGCTAACATTTCCCTTAGGCATAAAGAAAAAATCTTGGTGAAACAGATAAATAGTGAAGTAAAAGAAATTCTTTCTGTGAAAGAAATTGTAAAAGACAAGATAGCTGGTAACTGACTGACATCTATGCTGCTCTGACAAAAGCTAGCATGGGAGCTAATGCGTGAGCTCTCGCACGCCACACGTGTCCACCCCGTTGATTGGCAGCACTCGTTCTGATTTTGCCGTGTGGGCAGTGGCTGGAGAGCCTGGTCTGGGCGCATTATCATCCGTCGCTAGGGCCCCATGTAATGAAAGGCATTATCACCTGATCACAACACACAGCGCACAGTACCGCTCTCTATTGTTGTCTTAGCAACTGGGACAGCATCTGGGTCACGTGGCTCAAAAAAAAAAGAAAAAAAAAGAAAGAGAATTTGGATGGATTGCCGTTTGTCCAGACATCCACAACAGAAGCAAACATGCATAAGGTTACAGTGTGGTCCTTATTTGCTGATGTCTGTTGCGAGTGATTATGCTGTGGTTATTCAAAACACACGCTGAGCCTGTGGCTCACAGATATGCCATTCTCAAAGTTAGCATTGTGAACAAAGCACATAGGGAAATGTAGTTCTCAACTATGTCTGTGAAACCCCCTGCGAAAAACTCTCTCTGCATGCATTGCCACATCAGATTTCATTACTGCCAGGTCACACCTTGGGAGGATTTAAAGTCCCCCTCAGAAATCTCTGTGCCTGCCAGACCAAATTTACATAACACAAACAACAAACCTGAAGGGTTGCCAGCGAGGGAACCCCCTTAAATGAACCAAAAGTACTACATTTTTACCATACTCTCTAGGACACTAAGCACAGATCCCCAAGCAGCCATGGTGCTGTTGGGGGGATCCTGATAGATTTTGATGAGATTTGACAGATAATTTGAGATGAGAATCCCAAGACGCACATCCAGCACCCCAGCAACTTCATACCTAAAGCAGATGGTAGACTCTGTTCCCACAAGACACCATCATGGAGAAGCTCCTTTATAACAACTCAATCACTGTCATTGACAGGATGAGTCCACAACCAAGGTTAAGCACCATGCAGAGAATTCTGGAGGCCTTGCTTTAATTAATCCACGTAGAAATTGATTGGATATCTATGTGCGGCTGAATATAAAGAAAAAAAGCCCAAGCTAAGGCAGCATATTGTAACACAAGTGGTTACTGTGTTACTTTTCAAAAGATCAGAGCAGCATTATGCTGGAGTCATTATGAAAACCTTCTGGGAATTGGTACCAAGTTCCAGGGCTTGTTTGGGACCCTTGGGCTCAGGATACTGATTGCGCTTCTCCACACTCCGAGCTGGTTTGATGTGGCATGACAGCAGTCCTCAATGCCACTACACTTGCACTTTAAAATGCAAAATATTAGAATTACACAAGAGAACTTTTACTGTTTTTCATGTATAGAGGAACTGTGGTTCCACATCTGTGTAATATATATTTGTTCATATTCCCTGCAAGCTGCTTTAAACTGGGGTCATGGGAATCCAAGAACTAAGGACAACGCTGGAAAATCGCAATAATAATAAAAGTCACAAACCCAGAGGGTCTTTCTGTCTCAATCCAATGTCTTACTTAAAACTGGAAGGTAATTTGGGAAGCTTTTTAAAAAGCTTTGTGATGCAGTAATTATACCATAATGAACTGATCGAATGTTTTTTTATAAACTGGACTTTTAGTTGTCAACTGAAAAAAAAGCTCTAATGCAGGCTTTGATTGATTTTTTTTTTTTTTTTTCAATTTTTCATTTCTGTAATAGCTGTTCCACATTTTTATATTCTATGAGACTTCACAGGAACTGGACTAAGATGACTTATTAAGTGTTCTAATTACTTCCTAGGTATCAAATCATTGAGGATTTTGTGCTATCGAACTTAATTAAAATGTTAAACAAAGTGCAATGCTCAGTGAAATTTAGAAGTCTAAAAGTAAGACAATGGATAGCTAAATGCTGCAGAGAGAAACAAGGTTAAAAAAATAATACTGTCAATTTGCCATCATTCATATAAAGAACCTTTAAAACTGAGATGCAATTACTGAAAATTGTCAGTTTACAATAATCACTCACGCGGTAGGGGAGACATTTTTGAAAAGGACACATTTCCCTTCACTTTAGGGCCAAAATTTCACTAGCCTAGTTTAGCCTGGTTTCATCAGTCACAGTGACAAGGTGGTATCTCTCAAAAGGACAAACATGCTGCTTTATTTAACATACATACATAAACATTAATACACACACTAAGACTCACTCACCCACCCACCCACAGCAACATGTAACCAGAGGAATACTGTAGTACTACACTACACTGATGTTTGCTACTTTGTTTTGTCAGCGGACCACAGCTGATGTCAGTGACGTTCTTACAGAAACCCATAACTGAAACCCAAGGCTGTCATTGCACAAATTACCAGCACACAACAAAGAGTTAATGGATTGATTTACGAAGCCTGCTGTGGCCTTGCTAGTGTTGGAAAAGGACAATAACAATTTGCCTTTTGTTTTGCTGCCTCTAATGAACCACGTCCATGATGCAGCTTCTCGTTTTGGAGCCTGCAGTTTATTTCATTTTGCATTTCCTTAAAAAATGTCAGGCACTGCATTATGATTGGTTATTATTTTTAAATGATACTGCGACAACAATTTTAATAAATGAAGGAAGAAGATCGCTACCAAAATACGTTACACACCATTACACACCAACATACCTGCTCAGACTGCAACCGTGCACAGCAAACAGTTCGAAATGAGTCTGGATGATCAGAAGATATCATGTATAAGGATTAGAAGATAGCACATATAAGCTATTGATATTTATGGTTCATATACTGAAGGAGAATTCATATTTAAAAAGAGGCAGAAAAGGTCTTCTTAATAATGTTTGGAAGTGTGGCTGTGAGAGAACAGAGCATAGAAATATATGCAGAGAGTATTTGCCTCTAACATATTTTCAAAATGTACATTAGCAGTGTATTTAATCCTTTATCCTGTTGTAGCTGGGAGGGTGAAAATAACAGAGCAGGTCAGAACTCAGAAGTTTAATGTTTCTGAATAAAGGTAGTTTCTTCTTCAGGGCAAAAGTGATTTATGAAGGATTTAGTTTCATAGGGAGCTTTCAATAATGCGCTTCAGCTGCCTGTAGGCTTCTTTTCTTATTTTGAGCACGAAACTCAAAACTGGGAGTTTCATCTCAAAGGTGTTCAGAAGGATTTACGTCAGGACTGTGTGCAAGTCACTGGAGATCCTTCACATCAAACTTGTCAAACTGTGTCTTTATCGACCTTCGCTTTGTCCACAAGGGCACAGTCATGCCAAAACAGAAAAGTCCTTCCCCAACGTTGGAAGCATATAATTGTCTAAGGCACCTTTGCATGCTGTAGTATTAACATTACCTTTCACTAAAGCCAAAGCCTGAAAACAGTCTCAGACCATCTCCCCCACCAAACTGTCCTGTTGGCAGTTAGCATTCCGGTATGCTGTCTTCTCCTGGCATCCTCCAAGCCCAGATTTATCTAACAGACTGCCAGATAGTGAAGCGTGAGTCATTAGTACATAGAACATGTTTCCACTGCTCCAGAGTCCAACGGCATCGTGCTTAACGACACTCCAGCAGGCGCCCAGCGTTGCGGTTTTAGAGATCTTAGGCACGTGTGCAGTTGCTTGGGCCACGGAAACCTATTTCATGGAGCACCCAACAGGCTTGTGGTGATGTTACATGCTGCTTCCAGAGGCAGTCTGGAATCCTGCAGTGATGCCACAGAGGATAGATTATTTTTATGCATTATGCGTTTCAGCAACTGGTGGTATTACTCAGTGTTGAATTGTGTAGGTGTCCCGCTTCATGGTTGATATATAGGGTTGTTTTATGTAAAGCTATTTTAAATGGGTGTCATAGGCCTCACAAGTAAGCTTCATGTTAATAAGTTAGTAAAAGGAAGGGAAGCTAATAATGAATGAATTAATGGAAGTCATGAAATGAATGTAAGTATATAATGAAACCCAGGTGGTGAGGCCAGTGAGGCAGACACACACCACCTGGGAAAGGTGTGGCAAACAATCAATACAACAAACACGTAGCGAACACAGAATCGAAACGTAAACATAATCCACATGATAAGCTTCTGCCGTGTGCAGCAGGGGACCATTGTGGCAGGTAGTATGGAACTATGCAATGAAGAATATCGCAGTTCATCCGTTTTGGAGGACTACAAAGGGCTGCCTCTCATATTATGGTTAGTTTGAAATGGAGATTCAGTGGAGAAAACAACCTACTTGCAGCTGAGGCATACTAAACAGGTTATAATGTGTGTGTTTTTGTATGCATGTGCATGTACGTGGGCGTGAGCGTGTGTGTGTGTGTACGTGTGTGTATGTATGTGTGTGCGTGTGTGTGTGTGTGTGTGTGTGTATGTGTGTGTGTGTGTTGGGGTGAGAGATTCACTGGTAACTGGAAATCTTCCCAGTTTGTGCACTTTACCATGTCTTGATTTTTAGGCGGAGACAGGAGTGTCTTGCCTCTGTCAACTTCTCACAGAAAATGTTATTTGGGTTTGCCACAAACAGCATTTATTCTAAAACAGTGAAAGCTTACCCTACCTGGGACGGGAATGTGGTGCTCAGAAGTTGCTGACAGGACATGTAACTGTTCCTTTTTTATGTGTTAGGCTATATTGGAAAGGTAATGAGAATTCATTTGTTTTGTACTGAAAACAAATTATAAGTTAGGACTAGGCTGATATGCCTGTCAGATCAACATCCAACTATGGTGAAAAGTCAGGGCTGAGCAGCACTTCAGATTACAGTTTATAATGCAACTTCATCATAATAATGTTGCATTTCTCATATTACAGGTACTCTAAACAGACCTAAAACATATTTTGTCTGATGCTCACTTTTTAAAGCTTTAAGTGAGAAGCTTGTCTCAATACACTTCTTACTGCCTTGCACATCCTCAGATCTTATATCCAGACGAGATAGACATCCTATGAAAAGCCTCAATGTGATATGTGTCTGATAAGATAAGGATCTGATAAGGATCTGATAAGGATCTTAGAGTATGTGCTATAAGTGGTGTTGTTTGATCTCAGTTTTTTGGCAAATCTGTAGCTCACTGTTACAATCTAGTTTCAGCTTATTATGTACAAACGTCCAATCTGTCCTAGCTAGTCATTATGCCTCTGCTTTGAGGTTGGATTTGAACTATGCTCAGCTGTAGCCTGTACATTGTTCTGTTTGATGTCATGGGCATCACAGGAAGTAGCTCTGGGTTAGTCACATGGGAACCGGGAAATTGGGACAGGACATACATTTTTGAGCCAGTTCCAATGAGATATTGTGAATATTACTGTGGATCTGAGAGTGTTCAGACTGAAGATGCTGAAGCAGAATCAAGTGAAATAGATTTCCCAACATGAGTTAGAACACAATTTAGCTGCTTTTGTTTTTAAAGTTGAAGAGTATTTTCAATTTCCAGATAGTTCTGTGCAAGATGTAATACAGCATTTAAATCAAATTCATCAGATTCATTCCCTTTGGTATCGCCAATTGAGTACATAATTTCCGGGATAAGAATCCAGCAATATATGTACCAATACAGCCAATGTTACAGAAAATGACATTTTGAATAGTGCTCTCATTACCAGCATGCACCCAAAATGTATACAAGTCATACCATGATGGTTCCTACTTTAAGGAAAATAGCCTTCTCAATGTCAACAAATATAACATTGCTCTTGGACTGTATGGTGGTGATTTTGAAGTGGCCAATCCATTAGGTACATCTAGAGTAAAACACAAAATGTGTGCTGTGTACTGGGTAATTGCGAACATTCCAGCAAAATATAGGTCCACACTCCACTCAATTCAGGTTTGTCTCCTCTGCAACTCTGGTACAGTCAAAGAGTTCGGCTAAGAAAAAATCTTGCAACCTTTTTTACAAGATCTAATCCAGCTAGAGCAGAGTGGTTTATACATGATAGGCAAGAAGTACTTCTCTCTGGAGCTGTTGAACCAAACAATCAAACTTCCCATATAAATTTTTCTGACAATACTAACAAACCTCAGCTGATTGTGAAAGGTTTTGCCAGCAAAGGAACAAAAAGATTGGACCTTAAACTGGACCTTATTGAGACTCCTTCCATTTTTAATTGGACATTGTGTTCCTGAGGGAGAGAATGCGTGGGAGATGCTAGTGCTTCTGAAGGATATAGTTGAAACAGTTGCATCACATCATACAGAAGAGTCTATCGATTACTTGAGTTGCAGAATGTCAGAACACAGACAAGTATTACGCAGATGTTGTTATGTGCAGGTTGATTGTGACACCTAAATGTTATGTCCTTTGATGAATAACATTTTTTCTCTTGCCTGCTAGTTGCCTTGCCATGAAATGATTGTTCTGTGGATTTTTCTCACAGAGGGTGATATTAAAGTCACCCTACTTGAGAAGCCTGCTTAAGTTGATGATTTGGTTGTCTGCCTTAAAGACATTTTAGGACGTCAGTTCAACTTTTCCCTTCAATTAGAAGACCCATATTTTGACTGCACTGGTCAATCTAACAAACATGTCAGCGCTCCAAGACAAAGGCACCATTCAAGTAATCCCTATGGTTGACCTCATACCACTTGAAACATTTGAAGTGTTGGACATCAGCACAAGCACAGCAGATACAATGATCATTTCCCCCTTATTCCTACACAGACAAAAGGACACGGCTAGAGAAATTTGAGATGCCAAACTTGATATTGAGTATTGTTTGCAACAAGGAAACCTGGCTCACATGACTGATGGAACATGCCTCAAAGTAACAAAGGAATTAAAACATGGAATTCTAGAGAAACTGGCTGAATGATAGATTTTGAGCAGGTAGCAACTGGCCTGGTAATGAAGCGTCCTTGCTTGATGGATTAATGTGGACAGGCACTTTGCTATCCATTGTGGGTGGTAATGCCTGATATGATGTATTCCCAAAACACACATGATGCTGTGGAATTAGAAGTGTTAAATGCCACTATCATGCTTCATTTGAAATAAGATGGTCCACATCACCATGAGCACACTGGAAAGGCTTCAACATCACTCCCAACTTCTACAGGTGTATAGAGCGTTCCCAAGCTGTCCCCTGAGGTACCAGCACTTCATAATTCATTTACTTGTCTCATGACAAGTGGATGTCAGTGTACTGTCTTTTGTGTTGACTTTAAATAATGTTTAGAAATTCTAAGACCTTTTTTTTCTAATGTACCATTACTTTAAATTATTATTATTGGTTTTTTTAGATCTACGTGGAGTTCTCCAGGATTGCTGGCAAGAACCTGAAACAGGACTTCTTCAACACCTTTGATCAACATAGTGGTCACCTCATGAGGGTTTTTAGGGTTAAAAGAGGACTTGCTGCACAACTAAAGTCACACTTCTTACAACAAACCAATGTACGTAAGTAAAAACGACTTGGTTGACAATATTTCTCATGTTATAAGAGTAACATCTGTGTCATGTTTGTAATATTTTAATGTATGTTTGCTTTTTAACTCTAAAACTCTCTGCAACCAACTGAGGTGCATACCCTTACACTCAGAGGTCTGCCAGTCACCCTGTGAGATGATTCACCTGCTTTCTTCAAAGCATGTTCAGTAAGTAAATGCATTCTTTGCTTACCTACATTTGAAAGGGCCACTTGAACTGAAAAAGCAACTTTACATGCGTTACAAACCTACAAATAACCCTTAAATAATTGGTAACCAGGAAGATCTGTGTCGAGAACAAATGCAGTAATTATTATGTAGACAATTAATGCATTTGTGGAATAATTTGTACACCTACCAACACTAAATTGAGAAACACAGCTAATTGTTATGTTGTATCTTTTCTTTTATTTAAAATTATTTAGACCAAAATGTTATTTCTGGTCTAAAATTAGACCAAGTAACTAAAATCTCTTTTATCTCTTTAGGAGTCTGATGTTCATGATTCATTTGGTGCTGTGCCAGTTGGGATTGTGGTAGTGGAGGATGGTGTTCTTCAGCCCCCCCAACTCCCTTCATCTGTACCCCTTTTCTGTTGGCATCATTCTTGAAGGACATGTGGTGATAAATGTGGCCTCCGTGACCTTCCACAAGCTATGTGTATTTTATTTGGACTCATTTATTCATTGCCTCTGAACTACCCAAGACCACTCAAATACTCATTTGAATTCATGCACTGCATACTGCAGTGCTTGGGGCAGAATGCCCTCAAACCTAAGATACATTCACTGCTTATCCAGCTTGTTTAGGTGTATAAAACTTTGACTGTATGCAAGTGTATATGACTTCTTTCTTTCTCAGTCCTTTTCTTAGGCCTGTCACAGTGTTTATATAGATGCATGTTTGCATTTTAAGCTGATTCCAGTTATTTAAGCTGATTGCAATAAAGATTATATAGGATTTCTTTTAGAATCTATCAGAAATGTAATTATATTCAGAAATTAGAAATACATTGTGTCATTAACAGCAGGAAGTAAATTTGTTGTATTGTCGCTTGGTTGAGACAATAAATAAATTCAAAACTAAATCACATTTAGTGAAGCAAGTTTTCATCTTAATGGCTTAATGACACACACTCAAGAGAAATGTAAGCTTTACTTGTTTACACTTTTTTCTATGTAATTGTAAACACTACTACAAAGGTAATAGAATTAGGCTAGACAGCCATGAAGTTCATATGAATTCAGTAGTTATTCTTACTTAATATTTTTTGTTATCTATAATTATTATGTGTAGAGTTATTATTATGTGTAGAATTATTACTTAATTAAGTAGAGTTAACTTATTAAGTAAAAGCAACTGTGAAATTAAGTTATTTCAACTTTTGATTAGTTCACTCTATTTACATGATTAATTTTACATGAGGAAGTGAGGAAACCACATCCATGCAACTCAGTTGTATTAGTTTGACAGAAGCCATTGCTGATTTTTTTTGAGGCAACAGGTTACCTCTGTTTTTTTGAGTAGATTGAACTTATTAGGTTTAACAATGTACAGACAGAACCCCACCACTTATACACCCTGCCATTAGGACCCCTCTCTCAACACAATTTCACACGGTTCTGCACAATTTCCAGACACAGCTGGTCAACAGCCACAACTCCACTATTTTCCAATAGTCACAAAAACTCTAATGCTACTGAATGACCGAGGCTATTACTGCTGAATGACTCGAGTTATTACTGCCATTGTTTACTCCTTGTGCTCTCTTTCCCCTTGTTTGAACCAGAATATCTCTGTATCTAGTCTGATGGTTTTACTTCTTCTACTACCAGGACAAAAACGAAAGGACACACAAACGGAAGGGATGTGGAAGACAGCGTGACGGATCTTTAAGCGTAGGGTGGTGGATTCGGCTGAATGAGCCACAGCTTTGCCTCGCTGAAATGGATCTGATGAAGTGGAGTTGTGGGGAATAATCTTCCTGAGACCGCCTCCCCTCTGTGACCTCACTGGGGTGATAACTTCATGCTCATTGATTTCTAACCAGCTGCCACAAACTGCCACGATGATTCTCGGTTTGATATCGCCCCTTACCTTGCACCATTTTATTTCCTTAGTCTTATCTCTCCTTTTATGTTATTGTTGTGTAGCTTTATTTAGCCATCTTCCAAACCACTTAATCCAGTTCAGAGTCAGGTGGAGGGATGGGTGCAAAAGTCTAGGCAGGAACCCTAGACAGGGCGCCAATCCATTGCAGTGGCCAATCACTTGAATGCACTTCAATCAATTCAGTTCATTTTTGTTCATTTTGCTAGCCCATCGCCTCCCTCTTTACAGAACACATTTACAGCTTGAAGGTGTGCAGTTAAACCGAACTGCTATGTTCAGTTTATATTAGCCATCATCAACAACTGTTCATCAGTTGTTCATTTCTCACCACACGTTGTTGGCTGGATATTTTTTTGACACTTCTGAAAAATGTTAGCCCCACCGCTGTGCTGAATATGCTTGTGCCAGCACAACACCCACTGTCATACCTCTACCATGTCAGTGTCACCGCTGAGTTTTTTATTTGCAGCACGAATGATAGCTGCTCCACAGTGTTTCTGTGCACAGAAACTGAACAGTGACTTACAGAGTAGAACACTGCCGAATTGTGCACTAAGCTGCAGTATGTAATTACACACCTGTAAAACATGCTTTAAAAAGTGGCTTGTGAATTCTAATTAGGTGCATCTAATGAAGTGGGTGGAGATTGTAAAATACATGTTAAATAACTCCAGATATTTCACAGTAGGGAGAAGACAAGTGTGGATCAATACAGGCTAAGGGTTACATGTCACTTGTAATGATTTCTTTTGAGTCTCATTTCACACCAGTCTTCCTGGATCATGTAACTCAGTAGAGGTGGATACAAACACAGGAAGTGTGTCAGGACAGAATTCAGTAAAGTACACATGGCCTAACAGGTTGTTAGCATCACATAGAACGTGGTAAATGGGTCAACATGGGTCAACAAGCAGAAAACAGAACAACAATGCTCGCAGAGTCAGTTAAGTCAGTGCAAGGTTTCATCTACTCTTCAATTTTGTTACTTTCTCTTCTCTCTTTTTCACTGCCTGTCCTGAAGCAAACACAAGTCTCCAACTGAAAAGTTAAAAAATAAAAAAGGAACATAAACATGCACAAACAATAACTCAAGAAAGCCAGTGTAAATGAATGACCAGCAACGGGCCAAACAAACACAGAGGGCTTATAAAAAGACAACATAGCGTAACTACACACACTTGACACAGCAAGTGAGACTCAACACATGCCACCTGCGGGGTTAAACCAAAGCATGCAGCACGTGCAACAAGTAAGAACAACATAAAAAAAGGAGATATGGACTCCACTGCCGCCAGACAGAAGCTGCTGGTGATGGAACGTCACACACCTGCAATTTGTAAACCATCTCTCTCTCCAGATATCTCGTTTTTTATCGATTTAATACATGTATCACACACACACACACACACATATAAATTTGGCTTGAGAGGCAAATAGTTGTCTTGAGAACCAAACACAAAGAATAAGCCTGTTTAATCAAGACAATCACGCTTAGAGTTTACATAGTGTAGTCTGTAAGCCATATCAGAGAGCCACTACTCTAGCTGTGTTGCCTCTGCACTCCAGTACACAGAGATTCAATGGTTCCATGCCAGTTTTATTTTGTCTGAACTTACATAACTTAATACATGCTAGAATAGATGTGAGGGAAACCATATAAAAATGACATCCCACTTTAAACAGATCCTCTCTATTTCAGGAAACCTTAAGTGATTAGATGATTGTCCAATCAATTGATTCCATGCTAGCTGTGACATTAGCTCATATGCAACACATCTATGAAAAGGGTCCTAGCTGTCTCAGTGAACCAATGACGTGCCCAGTTCCAGGAAAGTGACCCATCATGAGGATGACATAAACAAGAATAAATCAACCTGAGACACAGCCAAAACATTACGGGTGTTAAAGTAAGCATTTCTTTCGTAGCTATGAAGTAAGAGTGCACTGATGAGCTTTTCAAAGCGTAGATGACCTGGGAGACCACAAACAGCCAGTAAACAGGCCATCATGAGACTTAAAAGGACAGAATAAATCAATCACAACAGTAATAAACATAGTTGTGTCAAAATAAACTGTTACAGTGCGAAGGAGCAAGAATGTACTGGCGAGCTTTGCAATAGCAGACAACTGCACAGAGCATAAAGGTCCACAGTAGTGGATTACCAAAGAAGACTTTTATTCAAGAAAATCTGATGGCCAGATTAAGAATACTAGCCAGATTATACATGTATCAAGGATTACCACAGAGAAACAGAAAACTACAGTAAAATCAGTATGAAAGATCATGTGATAACAGATAACAATACTGAGCAGTGCAAAGGAATAAATGGTCTGGCTGCAGTTTTCTAAAAAGGAAATGCAAATGAAAGTTTATTTGGAAATAAAATGTAAGCAATTCTGCTGAAACAAAATATCACACCTGACCCAAACATCACACCTGACCCAAACATCATACCTGACCCAAACATCACACCTGACTTAAACATCACACCTGACCCAAACATCATACCTGACCCAAACATCACACCTGACCCAGGAGTGCACTGCCAACATCTGGCAGACATTTTTGAAATACTGTCAACCAGGCACTAAACATACTCTATTAAAGCATGAATACTTAATACTTTATACTACCATTGTTAGAATGGTACTGTGTCATTATTACAGAGTAATAATTCCCTCTAAGTTTGTAATTGTGGCTGGTTTAATACTCTGTCCTGTGTAAGTAGAAAGTATCAGTTCACTCTTGCACATTGTTAGTTTGTGTACTATACTATAATGAATGGTTTAGTTGCATTATAACAGTGGACATGTAATGTCACGTGTTACCAAATATGTTATTTTGTCCATTATTTATGATCCCCTGAACTGATGTATAAACGAGTTTTTGATTTCTACGTGGTTCATAAATATAGACGCCCTTAAATTAAACCTGACAGTCTACACTATATCCTCACTATTTTGTTGCAACTCAAGAGTGGTGGAACTGCAAGAAAAAAACAGACACCTACAGACTGCACAGTGAATTTCTATGTGCCCTGAATCACAAGAATCTGGCAAAGCTGAAGTCCATGTTTCAGCCTAATCGTGCCTGAACACAGCTAAGGTTTAATACATAATGAACCTGACATTTGTCTGTTAAGTAATATTTGCATGCTGAAGTTCAGGCCCCTTAAATGATTGGTCCAGGACTATTTTAAACAAATTCAATCCCGTATAATGAAAACAGGCAAGGTTTATGAATATTAATAACGGGTTATTTCAGTTAGGGAGGATAAAGGCTGGTAGTACCTCACCAGGGGTGATAAAGTGACATGGAAGCAAGGATACACTGCATTATTGAAGCATAAATGCATAAATGCATAAACTATATACGCTACCTTTGAGTGAACCTTTGTAAGCAATTCTATTAAGATTTGCATTGCTAAACTTGGACTGTTCGCTGCTTTGAATGCTTGTCCGTCCTGCAGCTCCTGGAGCGTGCTGGCACGTGCACGGTCTCCCAGTCATCTCCCATTCAGAAACTGACAAAAGGCCTCGTACAAGCACCTGAGCAAGACGGCTTGCCAGAACTCGCTGCTGGATGCTTCCGAGGATTGTGACCTTCCACCAACGACCGCTTTTCAAAAAGCGATAATGTGGTAATGCTGGCTGTGCAATGAATCTGACAGCAACGATAAAGAGCAGTCTGGGAAGTTTGGGGGACCGTTTTCTATGCTAATGTTGATGGAGTCAAACTCCAAAACCACAATATGACGAATCCTCACAGAGAAACGTCGGCGCTCGAGCGGGAAAGCGGCACGAGAGTCAGCAACCTGTCATCGCGAGCCACTCAGAACGTTTCACGAGCAGCAAAGCGTTTATAATGAAATAGCCTTACCAAAATTAATTTTGTTAGTTAACTTATAGTATGCATTGAAATTGGGAAAATAGATTACAAATGAAATTTAACGCCACCTCAAATATCCCAAACATGAATAGGGTGTTTCATGCCAAAAAATAAATAGGACTTCATGTCAGTTTTTTTTTTTTTTTTTTTTGTAAAATGCTCTGTAGTGTTTGGTATATATTAAATACGTTTTACTTGTAGCAATATGCTATAAGGAAAATATAAGGCTAACATTAACATATAAGGCTAACATTATAATACTAACATTATAACAAATATAAGGCTAACATATACGGAGCTATTGGAGGGAATCATAGTACCATATAGAAGAGAATCACATGCATGTCTAGAGCATTCCCCTGTTGTTTGTGATGCTTTAAATGAATATAAGTGATAAAAGCTTAATGCGCATTGCAAAATGTCATTATCTGTTACAAGCTATAATCCTACCACATGCATAAACCATGAACACAGTGTGTTTATGACCTTACGCGCTCGTTATAGAATAGCGGCTGGTGCTTGCCGCTGGCCAGTCGTTGTACAGAGAGCTATGTTTGTTTTCTCTTCTCTGTCAGGCAAGGCATACACACCTGACAATGTGTGTTCTGTGTGGTCAGGTCAAGTGTGAACTAAACAAAACACGGTAAGAAAGGAAGAGTGGCGGTAAGTCAGTCAGGCTGACCCAGAACCGGCAGTGTTTTTGGAGTGTGGGTTGTTTGGGTCCTGAACACAGCAGGGAGAAGGAAAAGATTTCCCTTGGCTGTGCTGGTCACAAGCATTTTACCAGAGACTGTTTTATTTAGCTTTAGAGTTCTGCAAAGGTTCTGAATTTGCCCTGTCAGCATTCTGACTATGCCATGCACAGTATATATGTTATGACTGCATGTGAAATATTAAATACATTGTGTTAACCCCAAGGGTCAAAAGCAGTGGGTGTGTTTGTTGTGTTGTGTGATTTTTTGCCATTATGAAACCTGATTTTTTTTCTCAGTTAAATCAGTATAAACTACCATGTTGTCAAAACATATTTAATAGCAGTACCCCTCCCACACACACTAACCTCCAACATACAAACATCTTGCAAACAAGTGTGTTAAACGTGTTTCAGCTTTTGCTATAAAGGCACTCCAATGGAACGCATATGAAAATAACCACTGAAATCTGATCAACATTCCCATTTCAAACACTTTTTTTCATCAGCTCACAAAACAAAGCAGTGATTTGACCATCACTGGTTAAACATCTCGGTCTTATCACTTATGCATCTCCCTTGAGCTGGTCTTAACAGAACAAATAAACAAAGCTATCTTTTAAATGTAAATCTGTTTTCAAAATGGAGCTGGGCTGTTGCACTACATTAACTCGTGCTCAGAGTCGAGGGTCCTTCATAGCTAGAGGAAAGAATCGCATAGCGCCGGTTAATGCAAATCGAGGCTTTTTACGATTCGTCTCTGAGGAAGAAATGAAACCAGTTGGAAGCAAGAGAGTCCAGAGATGCAGAAGTCAAAGGAAGTGGTAAAGAAAGCGTTTTCCATCTTCAAGCTGCACTGAAAGATATCACTGCTCTGTGGTGTTTCTGTACAGGTACTATGTGAGTTCCTCTTCCCCACTCTTTTTTTTTAAAAACACATTTGCATAATGTTACTAGCAGTTTGTAAACTGCACTTGCCTTTCCAATTATTGCTCTGTCATAAGCAGCGCTCAATGTTCTGTGTCAAGGTTAATGTAATGCATTAATTATGTATTTAAATGGCTTGAATTCCATTATCACTTCATTTTGTTTGCTTTTCAACCACAAATTTGTGGAAAACAATGCATACATGTATTGTAAATAAATATTTGTTTATTATGACAATCAGGGCATGTTTACAGTTAATACAGGGCAGGGGTACTGCTCATCATTTTCCAGTGATGACCCCCACCCAAACCCACCTCTGTGCCCATCTGTCCACTAGCCTTTCTTGCCCCCACGCCTCCAGGGTGTGCAGAGCGGAGATCGTCTGGTATGGTCTTGCAGGTCCGTGGTTCGTGCAACACATTCATGCCCCCAGGGTGTGCAGAGCGGAGTTTGTCTGGTGTGGTCTGGTGGGTGCGAGGCACAGACAGCACGTTGGAGCCTCATTTGTTTGTCAGGCTTCAGCTTGCTTCTGGGCAGGGGGCAGTGCCTGCAGCTTCAGCTGACAAGCTTCAGGAGGCTGTCGCTTCATCATTTTTTTACCCCATGGTAGAGCAGTACAAGCTGGAAGAGTGGAGTGCAGAGAGGACAAAATATTACACCTCCACCTCCAGGTCAAAATCACGACGTGTCATCACTGGAGCAGTTTGCCCTGTTTGTGGACACATCCTTTGAATATTCATGTGCCACTCACCACTCAGTTGCAATGCCACTCATCACAAATCACTATCTAGAGAAAGAATATTTGAAATTATACTGAAATTTGTGCAGCTGGAGGAAAAAGCAGGAGAAGCGATTCACATCCAACTCATTAGTGTTACACTTTTGTTCTCATTAGAATTTGAAATAAGGATTTGAAATGTTTTTTTATTTTTTTTTCAAAACTCAGTCTCACAGTTCTGTTCATTATATTCCATCCGTTCTTTGATGACAGTGTAATTACACTCTTCACAATGATTCTCCTTGCTTCAGTTTCTGGAACTGTGCATAATATACATAGGTGACAGGCAGTGTCAGGACAGTAACCTTCCATGTGAGGCCTATTTCAAAAGAGTAACTGTTGCTCACCTTCATGGCAAAAGCTGCCCTGAAATTATATGTTCTGTTATACTGAACCAAATAACATACAGCACATTATTTTGATCATGTTTGTCTGGAGCAGCAGGATATAGCAATCACACACCAAACACTGGGTGAGCTCTGTACAGAACATCTCTAGAGGAGATGCCACCTCCTTTGTTTGTGTATTTGTTGGTATCTACTTGGCAAACAAGCGAGACAGGCTTCCGCACTGGATTCCTCCGGATCAACATGCCGATCATCTCTGTCGCACCTTTTTTGTCTTTGCGCAGGTCAGTTCTCGTCACGAGGGGTGACTTGTGCCATTTTTTTTGCGGTCACACTCACTCTCTGTACCAGACACCTTTCAAGTTTCCTTCCGAGACCGAGAGACTCTTCAGTGAAAAAAGACCTATCACGAAGATGTAAATGTCATGGAGCACTGCCTGCCGTGTTACACCGAGTTACACTGATAACCTCTTTCTCACACCTGCCAGTTCAGAGCGAGCAGGACGCAATCAGTATCTTCTATCTGTTGCCTAAGGAATCTGGACCCTAAGCTACCAGAGCTCGGCAAGAGAACAAAACCAGTAGAAGCAAAGTAGAAGGTGTTTCCTAGAGGTAGCCTACTGCCAACTGACTAAAGCATTTATTCACTATAAGTGTACTTATGTAATTCACTATAACTATTAATAACTATCAGCGTATCATGGTGTTTGACACAGGGTACATTACTTGAAGGGCATATTTCCACTCCAGTGACAAGAAGAATGAGGATTTCTTTGATAATTCATCACCAGACACATCACTCTATTATTTTTTTTGTTATTTAAATAAAAATACCCGCTTGTGCCGCTTTGTAGTTTTTTAATAATGACACAGTAAATCTGAATGCTGAAGGAGCAGGATAGTGGTCATATTTATTTATATGTCACTGAAATTGGCAAAAAGACATCACTTAATCCATGAAGAGTACGATTTCCCGGCATCTACACCTGCTCTAATTCGGATGCAAGTGAGATGAAGATTTGTAGCCATAAACAAGTAGAGATGGCCACAGAACATTTCAGCTGTCGACGGGGATGACATGTAAGAAGGAATCGCTTCGTATGTGCAAAGCCAGAAGTATAACAGTAGGTTACAATGTATCCATGCACATTCATCAGTACATTTGTTTTTTTTTTGTTTCTTGTTTGGCTTCTGTCTGAGGTGTTTGTCATGTACAAACCGCAGAATTCCTAGGTAATCAAAGACTCGGGTTTTAGTCCTCCCACAGTTGTCTGAGATCTACTCTTTCCCCATTGGCTGAAATATTTATTGCTCCTGTTCATTGACTGAGTCACATTTAGTGTCCAGAAAAGGGCCCAGTGCCATCCTATGATTAGAACAAGAACCAGTGGACATGGAAAAGCTAATACTTAAAAGAGTTCACCACGCATAAACAAGAGTGTATAAAATGCTGACATTAAAAAAAAAAGATAAATTCAATTTCCCTCTGGGATCACTGCATAGGTCTTGCTTATTGAATGTTCATACTGATGTCTTTGTTCCTGAATTCTCTCATTACCATTCAGCACACATCATTTTGTCCCTGAGAGAAAACATACTGCTTCTGTCCAGCTAAGACTCTTTGGGAACTGAGGGTGCATCAAGACATTAGACCTTAAATGGCAAAACCAACCTAAAAAAATCCTTTTATAAGTGCACTTTCGGTCACGTAAATCCACAAATCACTTGAACCGCGGCTGTATTGAAGAGGCTTTGAGAGTCGTTTATAAAGCTGAGCCTCGCTATTTTAAAAAAGGCCTATTACCAGCAATTCTCCGCCGGAACCGTGCACGTGGACGGCATCCACCAGCACCTCCCCAGGGGATCAGAAGCTCTCTGTTGTTTGCGCAAACCTTGCCCTGGGGTACGGTCATTTCTTTACTCCCTGCCGTTTAATTCGCATTATGTGCATCGTTGGCAACTTTGCATATTGCTTCCCTGTGCGTAAATTCGGCACATGCTGAAGAGAATGTCAGTCAGTTCTGCTGCTGTAGCTTTGCGGGAATTCTAACTGATGATAATGGAAGCGCTATATGCATGGGAATTCTTCACCTTGAGATCCACGTTCCGTGTGTCTGGCATGCCGAAACAGATGTTCAGTCACCAGCTGGTCGCTGAAAAGGAAACGACATACTTCATCAGCATCTGTCAAATTAATTGTGGCATAAGCAGAGAACAGAACTGGTAGCATCTCCAAAGGAGATGGGCGTCGTCGTAGATATGTCGTGTGCCGTGTGGGTGCGCCTCGTGGAACAAAAACATAGCAACGTTAAATCAAAGCAAGTGACATAAATAGCTGTAACTGTGTGGGAGTAAGTTTAATTAGAACATGTTTGCTGAGAACTAAGATGTTTTCCACTCTCAACAAATGTAAAAGGAAGTTTGTGACAGGGAGGTGTTGATATTGGCAGTATCCTCTCACAGAGTTTCCAGTAGACGTGATGGGAAAAAGGAATGCAGTGCGCAGGAGCTGGAAGCAAAGTCCCAAGAACATCACCTCCCTTACAGAAACGAGCTAAAGCAGTGCTGCTTGCTATCTGATGCAGCACGTTGGCCTGATTCACTGGCTTGGTCAATTTTAAAACAAGAGGATAATTAAGTAATTACAGAAAATCTATTTTCGGTTTCTTACAAAACAATAATAGGAGTAAGGGGCTTGTCCCCGAGGAGAAGATTAGAGTGACAACTTAGCGGTGCACAGTGTCTGGTGTAATGTGGAGGAGCTGCGAATGATGAAGAATGAAGGTGCTGAGTAGGGCTGAGTAACGCTGATCCTGGGATCCCTGTAGAGACTAAAGGGGTGGAAACACAGCCAGACAAACATTAATGCTGATCGAAAGCAAAACCAATTAGAACACACTAAGATGTAAAGACAAGGGCAAAGCTGAACTGTAACAGCTTTGCTGAGTTTCCTAAGTATGATAAGGTGGCATGTATTATACTTGTTACATGTATTATACCTGTTACATATGTATTATACCTTTTACATGTATTATACCTGTTACATATGTATTATACCTGTTACATGTATTATACCTGTTACATGGTTTGTAACTTCTCAGGTTAACATGTAATTTGGAGACTTCAAATAAAGGGAAATACAACTGAATTCATCAGATTAAACAAATATTTACACAGTTATTTAAATTTTGTGATTAATCTACTGGATGTAGATCACTACTGCTACATCAGTGATATGTTACTGAGAGTCTGTTGAGTGTTTATTTAATCTAAAAAGGACCACTCAAAATAAAGTGTTACCCCTATGCATTGCTATTGTCAGGCTGTACAGTTACATTCAGTTATACTGGCTTGTTCTGCATCAACAAGAAATGGTGGCAGCACATAAGAAATGAAAACTTATATCACTTATTATCATACAGCTTATATGTCTAAACCATATAAGTTGAAGCCACATGCAAATATTCCTCTTCATATTTCATATTACTCCCTGAAACATTTCAGTTGTTATGGTAACTTGCTCTCCATTTGTACTGTGAGTTCTGAAGAATTCATTAGTGAAATTCCAATTCTGACAAAAGAGCAAACAGCCAAAGCATACATATTTCTAAATATTATGACGACGTAATTAACTTAAGTTAAACCAAGAAAGACTTTACAAAGGACTGGGGCAAACTGGGGAGAATATATGTAAGACTTAATGGGTCCAGGAGCAAAGAGCAGGTGTGGGTGATAGTGAGTGGGAGGTGCCAGGGTTAGCTAGCGCAGGCGGAACTAGCGTGGGCTAATCAGGAAGAGAGGAGTCTGCTGAGGTGGAGTTTTTTTTACCCTAGAATGGTCAGCATGCAAAATGCACAACTGCTGGTTTACAACGATGTTAAAAAAATCATTAATGTAAGGCAACCTTGGGTGTGAGAAAGGTGCTACAACCCATTAACCTGTTATTATGGTATTTATGGTTGTTGTTGTTGTTGTTGTTGTTGTTAAAAATTAGACTTGATGATCATTTTTTGCTCAGAATTTTCACTCAGTAAACAAATC
>JAOYMR010000002.1:2399004-2414071 GCA_025802075.1 Tenebrosternarchus preto
ATGAACATACACCACACCAGTAACACACAGAACGCCAGAACATGTAACTGTAATGAACATACACCACACCAGTAACACACAGAACGCCAGAACATGTAACTGTAATGAACATACACCACACCAGTAACACACAGAACGCCAGAACATGGCGGCAACATTGCTTTACTTTCTTTACCATATTAGATTAAATTTGCCCTTTGCCTGTATGAGAAACTTACAGTCTGCTGCCATGGAGTTGTAGGTGTGCACTTTTTGTCTTATCTGTCAGCCAGCTCATCCAAATCTGTAGAAACACTGGTATTTGAACAATCAAAGAAACAAACTTTTCTCTCTTACAATAACCTAGCTGCCCCTTGAGCGCCTACATGCTAAATACGCCCTCTTTCCCCCCCATGACCCATAGCAACGGCACTTCAGCTGCACTCCGCCCCGTCGCAGCCGTTCACAATGCCATGCGTGTACGACTACGAGGAGCGCGGGAGCATCCAGCAGCTGTCTCTGCAGTGGCGTGACCCTAGCAACCGCCTCCTCTGTAACTTCATCAAACACAAGGCCTACCAGAACTGCACGGCAGGCTACTCCATGCTCTACGCGCCCGGCAACGCTACGCTCGTCATCGACAGCGTGAAGGAGGATGACTACGGCAAACATGTCTGCACCGTGAGCAAACGCCACGACTTCTTGGACTACATCATAGAGCTCATGAGAGTAATAGGTGGGTGGACAACGGTTCCGCCTGTTGGAAAAATGCTACTGCAGAATAAATTCTTCAACTGTTAGGATTTTCGTTTGTGCTTATTTTGTATTTTTTGCAGCATGACACGTTTGTGTCATCAGAAGTTATGTATTTTTTTAAGTGTTCTCAGGATATGGTTAATAGATCGTGTTTACACTGTTATTCAGAATCTTCAACCACTCCACCAGCGGGCAAAGGGGAGCATTCAGGTATGTTTTTAAACAGACATAAGTGTTTATGCTTTATTGCATAATTAAGGATTCTCTGGTACATATCACCACATGAGGTAGTCTAAATGATACAACATTTACTGAAAGTGATTCTGAGGTTTGCTGTTTTATTTTCCGAGGTTATGCCCGAGATCATCTCTTCCTTCTTGTATGCAGCTTGTTTGTGTCTGTCTTTGGGTGCTGAGGAGAAATTGTGCTCATCACCAAAAACAAAACTTACAATATCTATGAAAATAGTCATAAATGTTTGAATCAGTGCTGGTGTCTGACACGTGAAATCACTTGGTTTGTTAACACATTCTCACCTAGCAAAGTGTAGTTTGTTATTTTTGGTTATTTTATTACAAATCAATCTAGTTTCATAATTACTATATTTACGCAGATTGACCACCAGATGGCAGCATATTCTTTTCCATTCATATCTAATCACGGATAAAACGTCCATAATAAATAGTTTACAATTTTTAATTCAGGTTCAGAGCTTATGTTGTGATCTTTTTATTGTTCCTATGCATAATGTTCATATGTTCTACTTATTTCCTCCTTTGAAATGAAAAAGAATAAGTGTGATTATACTACACCACGATAAGCAGACAGACAGATAGTTGCAGATTTTCTGGGAGAAATTTACCATGTACTGCCAAACAGACTTTGAATATTGATGCAAGACACATCAGTGTAAAAACACATCATGTTACACAGAGTGGCTGAGAGAACCAGGATACAGACCACATAGAACACAGTATAAATGAAGCACAGCGAATATTAACAACAACCAAGGAGAGAAACCTGTGTCAACCTGTGATAACAACCGAAATAAAGCTACACCATCACACAGACCTGTGTGTCTGGAGAGTTTGTCATTCAGGAAATTCCACCATGACAAGGAGCCAGGACTAAGGATGAAATTTGGCGAGATGACTGCCCTAAAAGCAAAGTGAAGTGGAGCCCTCTAGTGGAGCTGGGAGGAAGGTAAAGTAAAGATGACCTGATCAATAATGTCTCACAGAGTGCAGGGGTGTCTTTGAGGCCATAGAATACAAGTGGGTATGTCTTTCAGGCACTGGGCTGAAAATGGTGTACTCTTAAGCTCTTATAATTGAATGTATGTGCATATCTTTGAGGTCATAAATGGACATATGTACACAGACACTGAAGGTTAGAGTTAGAGTTAGAGTTAGCCCATATTTGGACTTAAAAACACCAATCAGTTACACACCCATTCTGTTTTGCATTCTGCATACAGACCCTTCACTCTCGAACAGCCACTCAGCTGCACACAGGAACCAAGAGTGGAGACTCTGAGCTTTAGCTTTTAACATGTTGAGTTCTGACCCTTCAGGTTTAAGAGTGTGTTTGGGAAGCTAGAAGAGCTCTCATGTGTCAAAAAGAGTAAGAACAGAGGCTTGGCGACTTTCTGCTGACTGTTACTTCACAAAACCTGTATCCATTCTGACACTTTAAGTGTGAGTGTCTCACTGTGTGAGAGTTGTCGCCTGCTTTTGCAAGGGTCAAGTTCTTTAGGAGCCGAAAACATAAAATTCTTTTTTCATTCCATATGCTGTTTTGGAGACTTGGGCTGTTCAGCGAAACACTGGTAAATAAGTGTTAAGAAAACAAACTTACATATAATAAACATATTATGTTACATATAATGTACTGTCAGACACTACAGTGAAGGGAAGGGGATGATAACATAAAGTATTACTGAAATTCCAGCTTGGAAAAGCATATTGTGCCGTAGCAAACTTGACCACAGAAGGTAAACAAATGTTACGGAAAGGCCTATGGTTGACTAACTTGAGTGCAGGTTGACGGTTCACAGAAGCTTCACAACCATGTGGGTTGTTTACACCAGCCTGAAGGCTCTTTGTAGGCAGAGGTTAGTGCATGCCAGGATGCTTCTACTAGTAATGGAATATTTTAATGGAACATTTTAATGCAATATGCGTCGAGAAATAGAAATTGGCGATGGCTCCTAATTGCAAAGATATGAATAAAGGTTTTTCAAAGTAAGATCAGTGTAAGCATGAATCGTATTTAGAGCATGACTTTAGTTTTGAGAACAGTGACCAGGAAAGGTTAGGTCAAGACTAACACTCAGGTGAGAGTTCAGAGGCTGAAGTTCAAACCCTTACGCTCCCAATACCATCCACCTGCGCCCTCTTTCTTCCCTCACAACATACGATGCTAATCATATATACACTATGTCCCCATTCCCACCACTGCAATGTCAGATTGCACAATTGCAACCATGTGCCACATGTTTGCTGTGGTCTAAATGGATATTAGACTATAGTAAACATGTATGCTATTGTCTAAATGGATATTAGACTATAGTAAACATGTATGCTATAGTCTAAATTAGACTATAGTAAACATGTTTGCTATGATCTAAATAGATTATAGTAAACATGTATGCTATAGTCTAAATGCTCCACTCATTTTAAATTTTAACACTATTTCTGAACCTCAACATGACACAAGGAGAGACAGCACAAAACACCTCGTGCAGATACAGTATATTAGGTATGCAGTATCTGACAGGGAGTGGTTTGTGGCAATAAGTGTTCATGAGGACATTTTTTAGGTAACTGAGGGATTGATCACCACAGCGGGACCACACTGTTAGACATTAAAAGTTAAAGACGAAGACTGTGGTCTCGTAAAAGGATGGTACTAGGTCAGCCCACAGCTACATGGTCATAATCAGTGGAATACAGAACCCTGATTAGGTTCGTCAGTAAACTGTATCACACGAACGTTTCACAAAAAATTTACAAAAAGGGCTTTCTGTATTAGGGCTAGTCTAATAAAAATATAAACGGCGTTCGAGAGAGCAAAACCTGCACAAAGTGTTTTAATATTTTGATAAGGAGTATATTTTGCGAGTGACTGGACTGCTACAACAAATAACCCAAAACAAGTGGGTATGCGGGCTAATAGGGTGTGCCCGTATGAAGGAAAACGCTGGAGCAGCATAATTAGGTCTCCTAGTCTTATCCTCCGAGGCAGGATGCTACCTGGGTTGTCGCAGAAGCTGATTGGTCAGTTAGATTACAGCGTTATTGCATGCAGAATCGGAGTGTAAGGGAGGGAACGTTCTCAGTAGACGAGAAGACCAAGCTTCGCTGTGTGATTGGCGTCTTTACTGTAACCGTCCATCACTGTTTTACCGGAGAACAGCTGCAATTTATAGAAACATTTCATCTCCTCACGTCGCTATGGACTGTCGAAAAGTAGGTAGAGTTCTGGTTAAAACTTTCGTGGTTATATTTGTATAGCTTTGCTGCACTTCTTTTAACTATTGCATGTTAAATGTTCTTGTTTTTCATTGATTTATTGATAGTTAAAGCGAATTAACCGTCGTACTGCTAAACGGAATCGCTTTGTCAGGAGAGATGTTGTCTTTCAGAGTGCAGCCTACACATTCCGGTGTCAGCAACGAGTAGCAAATCTTACACCTGCAACTGCTGGGCGTTATATAATAGTCAAGCGGTGTTTTGTATTGTTGTATTGCATGAATTGTTGAGATGATTGATATTGATAACAGTAATGGCGAAATACATGAAGTGAAAACGTTAGTGTACATAAAACATTAGAATAAATCTTCACTTGTGAAACTTTATTTGTTGTTATTTGATTTAGCTAATGACAACGATTTGAACTGGTCAGTTCAAACCGTTCAAGTAAATACGAGATATCTCTGAGGGAACATTTTCAGTTGTCATTTAAATATATTGTATCAACTGGTTGGTGTCTGGTTAGTAAAAATATTTTAACTTGTCCTATAGGATGTGGACATGAATAAGAACTAAATTTGTCACAAACTGAAATTTGTACCTGAAAATGAAGGTTAATTTTCATCCAGTGAGAAATGTTTGCTGACTTAAGCTAGCAAAACGCTTAACAGAATGTATTTCTCTTTTTCTTGACACCTAAGAGGTCTAACTTCTAATGTCCTGTCATTTATTGTGCGTAGCTACAAATGAGCCATGATCAAGTGAATTTTGTGGTTTTCTCGGACAATGAAAACATTTGTCTCCTGGAACACCGCTTCTTGTCTTAGGATTTTGTATTTACATGATGCATTTTGTCAAAGGGACCTGAAGAGTGTGTGTTTGTGTTTGTGTGTGTGTATATGTGTGTGCGCGTGTGTCCATGGGGGTGGAGAGGTGAGTAAGATTTTGCTGAGTGAAGATTTGGTCTGGTAAAAGAAGTGACAAGCAGTTTTCACATGTGTTGTGGAAAATGCATTTCTATCATGATATGTTCTGTTGCTTTATGGTCTCTGCTCATCTGTTGCCATGTTTGGCAGAAATGGAATAAACTTTTCCAGCTGTCAAATGACATTTGCACAGTCAAGAACCATGAATACAAAGAAGAGCGGAGATTAAAAAAAAAAAAACACAAAACAGCCATTTTCTTCCTTGTTCTCTCCAACGGCTAAACACATTCAACCAAGGGTGTTACACAAGTCATCCCTTGCGTGGGTTCTGACTTGAGCATTTGTAGGAGTTTTCACAGCATTCCAGAGACACCAGCTATCTGACTCCAGTCCAAAGACATGGACTTGTGGCTGGTGAGACAGATGGTCATTTGCATGTTCCAAGCCGACGGAACCGTTCTAAGGACACCCGCTCACAAGTGGAGCTATAGTGCAAGATGTTTCTCGGCTGTTGGCTGGTCTTGGTACTAGTGCTTAGACAAGTGGCAGAGAGATGCGGTTGCTAGGCGCGTCTCTTAGCCAAACGTCGACTATGAGTGAGGACCAGCCATCTATCTGAGTCGATGTGTGGGCAAGCTAAAATAACTTGGAGAACTGTACGGTCTTGAAGTGGTCACCATTGCAGTTACCTGAAAGGGCTTGTATGGTAAAGTTGCCCGTGGCTCTCGAGGGCTTGTTTGGGGTGTAATTGATCGTTGTTTATCCCCACATAGCTGCAACGAGGCCCCGGGGGGAACGCTGCGCTTCCGTCCCTCTGAGCCAGCTCCATCGCACAGGCCGGGCTCCCTGAACACATTCTCACTCCCGGCAGACAAAGCCAAATTAGATGAGCTGTTGGAAACTTGGGCCCCTCCCCCCCCCACTGGGACGGATGACAGGGCTTACCCCGGCGGGAGCGCTGGGAAAGGAAACGGGATCACGGAAAGCCGTCGGGGAGGAAGTGTGACTTTGGCCTGCTGACTTGCTCATTAAAGCCAAAAGCAAAAGGGATTTCGGTGGAATTTAATGGCCTATGGAAAATAAATTTGAGATTTGCTGGCGGTACTGTAATAACAGCAGGCCAAGGACGCCACAAGTGCTCCAATGATGAGTTTGCCTGTTAATGTCAGGTTGAGAAATTCAGTGGCTAACAAATAGTGAGTTTTCCCCGCAAAATGTCACCCTCCTTTATTTCTTTCACCCCTTGTATGTGCACAGCAGATGGGGTAGCAAGAGATGACGTACTGTGATATCAGAAAGCAGGCCATGCAAGCAAAAGACTTCCTCTCTCGTCCATCCCTGTGCCTTTTCCATGGGGTCATGTGATGGCTCATTCGCTGCTTTCACCAACACGCCACTTCTCATTCGCTGCTTTCACCAACACGCCACTTCTCATTCGCTGCTTTCACCAATACGCCACTTCTCATTCGCTGCTTTTGCCAACAACTTACATGGCCGCCCTTGCCCTCGTCTTCTGCCCTACAGGAAGGGTGCGCTCAGCCACAGGACGAGGACATCATGGACATCCCCCTCGATGACCCGGCCGCTAACAAGGCCGCCGCTAAGATCCAGGCCGGATTCCGAGGTCACATGACCAGGAAGAAGATGAAGGATGACAAACCGAGGGAAGAGGTGAGTGACTCTGTGCTCGGTGTTCTGGCAGTGGTCCAGGAAAACAGTGCTAAACACTCATGTTTGATGCTCGCTTTGCAAAAGTCCCTCGCATCAGAGACCTCAGCCTTGAGTGCAAAGCAGTCTTTGCACTTCTAGAGTTTCGCCAGCGAGAGCTTGAAATCGTCGGAAATGTGACTTGGCGCCCCAGCTGCTGATGATGGGGCCTGTGTCACTGAGCTTTATGAGAAATCTCACACCTCTGCCACACAGGCTGGACTTTCAGGAGCGGAAGTGTCCGAAGCTGTTTGTCAGATGATCTGTGAGCACAGCTTTTTGCAAAACAATATCCTGCTCACAACCAGGGCACAGACACCTTGTTTACAAACACTTAGATATGTCCCAGTGGGAGACACCTGTCCACTGCTCCATGTATTATGGACACCTGGGTCTCCAAAGTCTCTAGATATTCACACTTTTGGATAGAGAATCAACAGGAAAGAAACAGTCCAAATATTAACACAGGCAAAATTATTTTTAAGTAAACAAGTAAGTGAAATATTAAAAATGTATTAACAATATTTAAAAAATAAATAATCTGACATTTTTATATCAGAATTAAAAATAATGTGAATGGTTAGTAGTGGGTTAGTGGAAACATTCCTTAACACATCTTTTGTTTCAAATTTTTCCTAACACATCTTTTGTTTTATCTTTTGACTGCATTAACAATTCTAGAACCAGTTTCACACAAATGAGATTTTACTCCGGAAACAGATGACTCACCTCCTAAACATCATCTTCATTTTGAAAGATTTTGGTTACAAAATAACTAGGAACCGTTATTGAGTTTCAAATGTCTAAAGGCCAGTCAGCTGTTACAGCAAGAAAAAATCTCGTTAATGCATACTGATATCTGACAATCCTCAACAAAATAAGAAACCGATCATTTTGGTTAAACAACCACACTAAACAACAACAAAGCTTGCAGTCTTTATTTGTATTTAACATTTGTTGACATTTTTCATTGTAATGCCACATATAGATGTTACAGGGAGGGATGAAGAGTGTCATGATTATAATAACTGCTGTACAGTACTGTAACACAGTTCTGTAACACAGTACTGTATGATATTACAAGGGCAATTATTGTAAATTGTTCACAATAACTAAAACAATAGAACTTTACATATGCATGCTATTATAGCAGTTTACAGATGACAGACTTCTTAAATTTAGATGTATGTAAAATTTCAGCCAGTTACAAATTTGAACATTTTGGTATGAGGGTATGAAGACAATTCCTGGATATAAATACAATATGGCTGTAAGCAGAATTTCCAGTGTATTGTCATGTGCAGTTTCCCAGCTTTTTCACCAATCATATTGGCCAGTGTTCAGTAGCTTTTGAGTAGACGTTTCACTAGCTTCTTTGATAGCACTGCACTATCATTACACTTGTCTGCCTCGCTGAAGATGCCCTCGAGTTATTTGCTCCAGCCCCTGGCTGCTCCATTTGCGGTGGACATTAGGCTCAAGGAAAAAAAAAAAAAATAGTTGGTTCGTGACACGTATTTCTATCAGAGGGTCATCAGGGATTTTACAGGACCTGCTTTAATGTACAGTCTACAGAGAGCTTTCTGCCTGGAGTCAGTACCCCCCCCCCCTCCGTAGACTTCATTGTGACTAAAACGGTATCCTAGCAATGCTGCCTTAATTACTTGTTGCTAGGCAATAATACCAGTGGTACCCAGTTAATGTCACAGGAGCACCCTCTCAGTTGTTTTATTTATGCATGGTAAATGCTTATAACGCTGCACTGTGTTTTGACTTAAAGACTATGCATTATATATGTCTGGTAAAAGTGCCACTAATGCGTTGCAATGCCTTGCAAGTACGCAGCCTCAGCAAGTGGCCGTAGACAAAGGGGAACTGGGATTATGAATATTAATACCGTACCTGTGTGCGCTCGCCTGTATTCGAAGTGACGCCCCAAATATCAAAAGTGTGGATTTCCATAACATCGCATCAAAAGATATTCCTTTATACTCATTTACACCTCTGTTATACTAGTCACTTCTATTACAGTGTGTTCATACATAGCTGTGGTCTCTTAGGTACACTGTTTGGTACGTTTTATTTCTGACAAACTTATGTGTGAATTCTGTATTTGTACTGCTTGCTGGTTGTGCTTAACATGGTCATTATTTGGTGTAAGAAGTCATTTTGATTACAGTCTGATCTCTGTTCTAGAAACAAAGGGACCAGAAGTAGCCAGAGAAAATGGCTGCCCTGGTGGTGCCACTTTCCCTGAGCGAGTGATGGAGCAAGTACGTCACTGCAATAACTAGAGGTCCTTTCTTCTTCTGCTTCTTCTTCTTCTTCTTCTTCTTTTGTCGAAGAGCAACGTTCAGTGTACGATATATATACAAGTGTAAACTTAGAAACTAGGTCTGGAGCCTGACCTCAGATCAGTGACATTTTACTCTTCCTTTGCTTCCACTATAGTCTGGACAGCAGTCTGCGACACACAATAGCTTCTCAGCATGTTACATAGCTTACGCGGCAAGGTTTATTTAGAATTAAGGGGTTTTGTTTGTTTGTTTGTTTGTTTACAATAATTTTCAAATGATTTGTGGTTTAAGGCATGTTCTCTGTTGCATCTATCAGGACAGGCCAAAATGCATTTACTGATTTTTTTCAGTTTGGTGTTTCTTTTCTGTGCTCACCTCCCTGTATTCTTACAATATGAGAGTATACATTTATTACAAGACAGACCATTGCCTTTTCTAGTGTCACCTTGTTTCTGCCTGTTTAATAAAGCAAAATGGGTTGGATTCAGTGCTTCTGGGTTTTTTTTGTTCATCAGACTAAATAATGTTTTGTTTTGGTAATAGACTTTGAATAGAAACAATGGAGATGCTAGGGAAATTTCATCTTTAACATAATATTTTTCTGATCTCAGTTTTCCCAGATTCTCTGTCACTGCTATGAAAAGAAAGCAACAATTGTTCTACAATGCTACATCAATTCAAACAATAGTGATTGCTTGTTTTCTGGTTTTCAAATGACAGAAGCAATCAAGGCTGTTTTTCAATACATTTTGACAAGCCTGGCAAATCAAAACCAGAAAACAAGCATTTTCTTTTGTTTGAAAATATGGAGGTAAAATATTGATTTTCTGTGAAATTCATCAGATCCATAGTTAAACAGTCAAGCCATTAAAGATGCCATCACTGTAAGGCAAGGTGTATGGAGAGCCAACCCCTGACAGCTGCTGCTGACGGCCACATGCTTTTACGTGGGCATGACCCAGGCTCCTAAATAGCATGGTTCTGCATTAAAAACAGGTCAGGTTGGACTGAGACAGTGCCGTTGCCATGGACCCCCCCATGTTGCCCTACATGTCACCTCCCGCGCATGGTGGAAGGCGGGAAAACCATGTGGTGGGCGTGACGATACACATCGTGCTGGCAAGTCACTCGAAAATCACGCTTGAATTATGTCTTAATTACTCACGGCCCACGAGCTTTGCCGCCTTTCCAAAGTATTAAACTGAGCAAGTCTTCCTCCTTTCTCATTATCTTCATCCTCGCTTCCCCTCAGTGTGTGGGCTTTGTTTTGTTTTGTTTTGTTTTGTTTTGTTATGTTTTTTTTTGTTGTTTTTACAGGCCAGTAGAAGCTAGAGTGCTCCTGTATTATCACAGACCACAAATCACTATAGAAAGGAGAAAACAGAACATGGGAGTGTTTGTTTCATTCTCCCTTTTTCCTGTGGAGACCTGAAGCACATCTGCTGTTCCTCAGCAGTGTTTAGATTGAACAGCAGCTGTCAGAAGGCACACGACAGCTAGGCACGGTATATAAGAGAATACTGTAAGACTAAGGTTACAATTCAGGCGAGGCGACAGAGGCAGATGTGGCAGGGTGGTTGGTGCTGCGTCTGTAAGGATGCTGTCTGGGGGATATTTCCCCTGTCTCATGGGTTTGCTTGCTCTATTTCAGTAGCCATAACTTTTCTCTTAAGACACAGGCCGACTGTTTATAAGATTCTAAAAATTCTCGCCGGCAGACAGTCTTGAAAATAGACGGGCACAAAGGTTAACTCAAAGCAAAATAAAATGAAAATATAAAGAATGTACCATGAACAAAACAGAATCACACACATGCATATCCACTCACACACACACAGTCTCGTCTCTTTCCCAGCGCTGTGTCAAGCTGAGCTCGGCAACTGAACAAGGGCCTTAAGTTGCGCTGGAGCTTCTGAGCCCACTTAACGCCTACACAGGCTCCCACTCGCGCTGACACGTCCAGGGACTCGGGTGTGGGTGGGAGAGTTATGAAATATGCGTTCCCCTCTGTTTCCAATAGCAACGCAGTCCGCGGATCAGCTTCCACACTGTGCCCTGTCTCTCCCGGCCTCAGATGCTCTTGCTTTCATTTCTGCACTGGCACGGGTACGAGCGGCTGTGGTGTGTGTGGCCTACTACTGAGACCCCGCTTAATTGACAGATGCATATGAAGGCCCACTGTCATCGCCTACGCTCAGTTTTATGTGACGGGGTTAGCCGCACCCACATAAACATCTCCCCGTAGTTCTCTCTCAGGTGCAAGCCAACTTTCTTTGTTTATAAGAACCTCTGGGGCCTCAAAAGGAGCACCACCCCCCCCTCCCCACCACCACTGCCTTTGTGAGTGCGGTGTTGCATTAGATCAGTGCACATAAAGTCTTTGTTATGCACTGTGAAGGTGTTAATGTGGAGATCTTTTAGCCTGGGCATTCACAACCCCTCTCTACACTGCTGTCATACTGTCCTTCCTCACCAGCTTCCTCACAGAATCTCCCAGTGGGTGGAGCTTGTGGACACCTGAGCTCTGTTTGGCAGCTGACTTCTGCTCGTCAACACCACGGGGGCGATCTTGTTCCCATAGCAGCATGGGGTGTCATTCAGGTCTTGTCAGTTCTCTGAAGAGGGCGACCGTCATCGAGCAGAACCTCCATCACTGACAGTAGGTTTTTCGAAGACACAATGCATGAGTCCTCAGTTTCGGCATAGCAGCACTCACAGTTACGGTGGGTTTTCTTTTGCCTCCACATCTGGATGGTGTCACCCGTAGCATTCCACCCACACCTCAGCTCTGGCTCACTGTGTGGTGCAAAGCCAGGCTGTCTCAGCTTGTCTGTTATAACACATTATGGTAAAAAGGCCCATTGCCCAAAAAATGTAATGTTTCCAGAACTGCACTTGTACAGCATTTAGGTGACAGTTTTATCCAAAGTGACTCACAATTATGACTGCATACATCTCGAACAACCAAGGGTGCAGACTACTCTGTGACCCAGCAGTTGGCAGGGTTTGAACAGGCAGCCTTCAGACTATAAGAAAAACACCTTAACCACTAAGTTGCTACTGCTACGAACACCACAGCAAGAAAGAAGCGTACCATCCAAAACTCCCAAAACTTCCTTGCTCTCAGTTGGGGGCAGCTCAGCAGTGTCTGGCATGACTACAGGGCAGCTTCTCATTGTGTAGAGTTGTATCACCATCTTCAGCACTGAGAGTTGTCTCTGTGATTTAGAGCGTACACTGAGAAGGGCTTCCAACCCTTTTCCTTCTAGCATCAACCCAAAATGAAGTGCATAACCTGGAGAGGTTTCATCTGAACAGCCACAGGACTGTCCCGCTAATTTTAGTCAAACAAGCCACTGAAATGCGCCACTAATTCAAGTCCAAACAGCTAACGTCTGCCTTTGCTGATACATTTTTGAAGGCAGTCTTTCATCAGCAGTGGTACCAGCATCTTCTGAGGGGTTCAACATGGATGCGTGGACTCCAGCAGGTCGTACCAGCATCTTCTGAGGGTTCAGCATGGATTAGTGGACTCCAGCAGGTGGTTGGCCAGGTGCTTGGTCGGCAAACCTCCATTATCTTGTCATGGGCTGGCAGTGCATCTTTTTCCGCTGTTGCCATGCCGCTGTTGCCATGCCATTGTTGCTAAGCTGCTGTGTGCTGCTCCACTGCTTTTCGTACCATTGGGTTAACTCCCCCATGCTGCCACAGGCTCTTTCATAGGGCCACACAGGTTCTTTCCATTGCCTCTAGCCCCTCTTCAGCAACATCCAGACTTCATGTCACCTCTCCCAGTAGTTCATAGCATTTGCCAGGACAAAGATGTTTTGTTCGCTAATTGGATGAGTCAGGGCAGGGATCAGCATCCCACTTCTGAAACCAATGTGATATGAGGCAAAGATTAATAACCCTTTTTTTTTTTTTTCATGTTGTCAAGCAGCCTATTATGTTAGGTACATTACCAGGTATCACTAGAGTCAAAGTTTGTAAGACAGCATATCCAAAGCTATTTCCTGCCTTTCTTCACATTCTATTCTGTGTAGCCATGTGCGCCATTTTCGTCCACTGATGCTGTAACAAAACTGGAGGTCATCAACAGAGCACCAACTAACAAAGATGTTAGATATCATATAACAAAATACAAAGATATGAGGGGATTTTTCCAAGCTTCAGAAGAAAATGTAAGTATGAGAAATAAGTTAATACATTTACTACCTTTCACAAAATTAATGACAAATTACATGTTGATATCACCACACAAATTGCATTAAAAATTCACGCCTGTTTGTTAAGTCTTTAAAAAAAAAAAAAGGAAAATGCCTTGTGGAGTGTAACATGAGTCTGCCTCTTTGTCTTCCTGATCTTCCCAGACTTCGCTTCAGTTATGTGTATGTTGCTGGCTGTGAATAAGGTGGTATAATCCGTTTATTATGAATAACTTCTGTGGAACCTGTGAGGGCATTTCTTTTCCATAGGGGGTGTAGCTTTCCATTCGCAGCAGTGCCCAGATCCAGGACCCAGACAGACCGATCTCCCCTTACCGCCTGTTTATGTTTGAAACATGCCAGATTTTGTGTCGGTGTATTGCTTCAAGCTAAATTATAAGGCTGGTCATAGTAGGCAGTACTGCATGTTCTCAGTAAAACACATAAGTAAAACATACATAGTACATTCAATAGCATTTGTGTTTAATATTTCAAAAGAAAGTTTCATATTAACACTGTAATTGTTTTAATTATATCAGTCTAACCTTTTCGTTAGATACAGCCTTGATAATCTCTACATTTTAATGTAGAAATCGGTTTAGTGTAAGACTGTAATTATATGATGGGTTGGAATGTCCTGGAATTGTGTGCTATCAGCCCTGAAACTAAAATGTCTCAGGGAACGTCAATATTGACTACAGCCTTGACTGCTCTGCAATCCTAGCAAGGAATTATTCGGTGAAGACAGATGAACACATTTCTTTAAGATGCTAGTCATTTTGCAAAAGGTTTTTTTTTAAATGTTCACCTACATGGACCAAATTCTGTGATGTTTGTGGAATGGTATGTATAGCAGATAGGAGTTTTGAAAAGTGTGAGTGATTTTGGCATGGTGCCAGCACTAGAGGGGCACTGAAAAGGTACTTAAGTGCTATATGGATTATATGTAAGAAACCAAATCAGCCTGCCAAATTTGAACACAAACTGAGCCATCTTGAGCCATCTGTTACAACCAGATGGTGGTAGAAGAAAAAATGAAAAAGAGACGAAGAAGAGAAGAAGAAGGACTTTAGTCTTTTGCCTCTGACAGGAGGCTCTGTAGAATAATAAAAAAAAAAAAAAATTCGTGGTCACTTGCACTCTCATTTAATTTTCACAAAATCATTTTTGGGCCGTTTAGCCACACCAAAACCAGAAGAGGGCAATATAGTGCACGTGTCCACTTTAAACTACCATTCTGTTACCATAAAACAAAATAACTGACCTCCACTTTGTACAGCAACCAGTGAGTTAAGGAAACAGCATAGACAGAACTGCATAAATACATGAATTGCAATTGTTCTCCTGAAAACATCTCTGTTCAGTAGACAGCTTTAACGAACAAGGATGGGTCATTCCCAAGAGCAGTGCTTTCCTCAGCACCCTTCTCACAGCTCTCTCTGTGCATGTAAATCTAGAGGAGCTTTTTCCAAGAGCGTCACAGGAAAAATTGTGTAGGCAGAGTGGTTGAGTTTGACCGCATGACAGGCCTGCTTGGCGAAAGTGGAGCTGATGACAGATTTTCAAGAGGTGCAAAGTGAGGATGATTCAGTAACCCTAAAGTGAGGATGATTGATTTAGTAACCCTAAAGTGAGGAAGATTGATTTAGTAACCCTAAAGTGAGGATGATTCAGTAACCCTAAAGTGAGGATGATTGATTCAGTAACCCTAAAGTGAGGATGAT
>JAOYMR010000002.1:2414171-2436123 GCA_025802075.1 Tenebrosternarchus preto
GTAACCCTAAAGTGAGGATGATTGATTCAGTAACCCTAAAGTGAGGATGATTCAGTAACCCTAAAGTGAGGATGATTGATTCAGTAACCCTAAAGTGAGGATGATTCAGTAACCCTAAAGTGAGGATGATTGATTCAGGAACCCTAAAGTGAGGATGATTGATTCAGTAACCCTAAAGTGAAGATGATTCAGTAACCCTAAAGCAAGCATCCCATTTTCAGTCCAGACACCATTTCTAAAACCTTTTTAGTCATCAGTCTTGGCTAATGAAATTAAGCTTTACAAATGATTAATTGTTTTTGTTCATATCATCCAAATCTAACTGAGAACAATTGAATCCTTTTGGAAGTCCATCAACCTCTTTTGCATGACCAGGCTTTCATTCCAAATGAGATCTGCCAACAGTACATTCTGTCATCCCATTTAGCCTATTTTGCACCAACATAAAGGTAGGCATTGTCATTAAAGACTGTTCTCACATCAGTTTTTCAGTTTGTCCTGGAATGATGTCCAGGTGGTGAATCTGATCCTGGATCACGGCTAAAACATAGAAGCCCTATTTGGCATTGCCTTGGTGTTGAAGCTGTGAATAATGGGATAGTGGCAGGTTTGAGAAGCAGCAGTGTGTGTACTCCACACTAACCAGAGTTCAAGTACTGCTTTTGCCACCATTGTTTAGCTCAGATGGGCTGTTTACTTAGGATGTGTGGGCAGAAAATGACTGGGATTGTAGCTGAAGGCAAACACACTCTTGCTTCCAGTGTTCTTGGAATACCTGTCATGATTTTAAACTTCTGAAGACAGGAGCCAGGAAGCTGTGTCCTGCTCTTCTGTCTGTTCGTTATTGTTTGTTAAATGGGGATTGTTCTTTTAATTTTATGACTTTCTCCTCTGGATCATTTTTTTCTTGTAATTCAATTAACTGCAAGCCAAAGTTTGTATATCAAGAGTGTATTGGTTTATTAATGTAAAGAGATTCTATCATGTGGTACATCACACATTTAGTCCCGGGTGAGCCCTCCTAACCCAACACTCCAGCAAGAAAACATACAGTTAAATACATACACGACACATCATGGTGCATAGACTGATTGAATTATGTGTCATATAAGACCAGACACACACACATATGCACACACACACACACACACATATATACACACACACACAATCAAAACTCCAATAAGTCACACATTCTTTCACTCTGTGTGTGTGTGTGTGTGTGTGTGTGTGTGTGTGTGTTTGTGTGGAAAGCCTTGCCACAGCCCAGCCTCGGGAGGAACAGCAGTTCTCTCACTCGGAGGGGATGAGCTCGGAGTGGACACACCAGGCTGATTGTAGGGGCAGAGTGTGAGCGGTCGAGCCGTGATGAAGGCCGGGAGAAAGGCTCGCTCCAGGACGCCGGCCGCTCCCACGCTGCTGCTCGTCTGCTGCCTCCTTTTCCTTTTCCCATCAGGTAAGAGGAGCACAGCTCACTTTTTCCCCTCCCCGCCGCTAATCAGTTAAAGCCACACAAGACTTATTCAGTGCTTACAGTGGGAATTGCCTGAGGCTGCAGGAAATTATAGCGATTTGTCTTTGGAAAAGCGTTTCCCAAAGGAATATGAACATATTGTGACACGTGGAGTTGGTGATTCCAAGGAAGTTGGATGGTTTCTGTATGAGGTTAGTCGCTAGGAAGCTTGAGAAATGAGTGGTCAGCTGGATGGTTTCTGAATAAGTTTGGTCACTAATCAGTTGTTCATTATTAGTCACTAACCAGTAATTAAAATATTGCTTAATTATACAAAAGGATTCAAATATAAGTTTGTAAGCAAACACAATACTGATAATAAAAACAAACCAAACGAAAGCAAGCCATTTTTGTCATTTTATCTTATTAATAAGTATTATGGTTTCCAGACTAGTACAATCGGTACAGAATCATCTAGAATACACTCAATCAGCCCTTTGTTTTAAACCGTTCTAGGATAGTTAGTGTAGCTGTTAGTGGTGATGCTGTCTCTGGCTGGTGTAAACAAGATTTGTCCCCAGAGGACAATAAAGCACTGAGATGAGGAGACGCTGGGAGCCAAAAAGGAAACAGCTCTCGTGGTGCACTTCATATTCCCATTCACAACCGTAGGAAGGGTCCGGCGGTGGCGACCGGACCCCAGCCAGCCTCTGTGTCCTGCCCACGTACGAAGCCGCTTCCACCGGATTAATGTCCGATGTTGGGCAGCGGAGGCCCCCTTGTGTGCTCCCTCCCCTCCGTCAGCTCCGCCTCGCGCCTCGCTCTGAGGCCGCCTTTCACGGGCACCCCGGCGAGGAGGACGGCAGGCCAAACAATCCCGCCTTTTGTATCCGTGCCCCGGATCGTCCGCCGTCGAGCCGAGAGCCGTTGCCACGGAGACGGCCGGCCTCCACACTGGTCTGCTGCATTTCTCTGTGCAGTAAAAGGGAGGCGGGGCCGCTCTGCTACATTAAACCTCATTAAGGCGTTTATGTCATTTAATGATCGCCAGCATTCCTCGTTAATCCGTCAAGACACTTTAGTAACTTGGCAAATCTGAAAGAAAGTATTCGCTTCAAGTCACCACCGCCTCTCTGAGACACTAGCCACTACTGCCAGGCTGTACCACACTAATACCTGCTTCCACTTTAGTTATAATGTAGCTCGCTGGCATCGGCTGAGCCGCGGCCGTTGCCACCCCCTCCTCTACCCGCATGGTTCAATCTAGCGAATACTGTTGTGGTTTAATAGGCATAGAACTTCTGCGGGGAAGCAGCTGAGCACGTGTGGAGATTAGGTGAGCCTCGCTGGAATCAGCTGCACGCTTATTAAAACAGACGGGTTAAGTGCCGCCTTCACAACGGCGTGGGAGGCAGATGATGAGGGTACACGAGAAAGGCCTGACTGTAAAACTTCCCGTGTTCGCTTCGTATCATTAGCTCCCGTTTCACGGGGGCCTTTAAAACTCAGACATGTGTATCTTAGCCAGTTGTCCAAACACTGAGCAAAAAAACTATTCCGACAATCAACAAACAAGCACTAAAACATGCCATCACTGGTACACAGGGGGCATTGAAGCTGTGAACATCACCAGCCTGGTGACTCTGATCCGGGGGGCGGTGGGAGGGGAAGCGCTGCTCTCCGTCCGTTACTCCAGCACCAGCTCGGACTCACCGGTCATCAAGTGGCAGCTAAAGAGGGAGAAACCAGTCACTGTGGTCCAGTCCATTGGTACGGAGATCATCGGTAACCTGCGAACAGAGTACCGAGACCGCGTGCTGGTGTTCGAGAACGGCACGCTCCTGCTCCACAACCTAAAGCTCTCAGATGAAGGAACATACGAGGTGGAGATCTCCATCACTGAAGACATCTTCCCAGGAGAAGGCAGCATCGACCTCACAGTAGATGGTATATACGTCTTTCTATGAAATGAATTGTATACATCTGCAGTGACAGACTCATTAACGGGGTTGAAGCAGTACTTCGACCAAAGACACAGATAGCAATTAACATGATGTAGAAATCGCCAATTAGCATGGTCTTCACTGCATAATGTGAATTGAAAGCTTTATGTTCTTGGCACCATACTGGTAGAATTTTTGGTCTGTTTCATTAGGATTATGTATAGCTGTACAACAGTCACCCAGCGTGATATCACAGGGGTGTTGTGGTGTCCTCACTTTTGTGTGTCTCTTGGTGTTTTGAGTCCTGAAAACTGCTAACAGACTGCTCAGGTTTAGGATGTAAGCCCCATCTGTCGTCACAGGACGTCACTAATAGTTCTTTGGCTGGTGATCATCGCAGAGCCCATATCCAGGCTCCGTGTGGCGGTCGCCACAACCACTGTCCTGGAGCTGACTGAGCACTTCACGCTGAACTGCACCCACGAGACGGGCACCAAGGCTATCTACAGTTGGACTAAAGGGGGCAGGTTGCTGGCCAACGACAGCCGGCTGCTGCTGTCCCATGACCAGAAGGTCCTGACCATCGCACGAGTTCTGATGGTGGATGACGACGTCTACGCCTGCCTGGCGGAGAACCCCATCAGTAGCATGAAGAGCCCATCGATCAAACTGACAGTTTACAGTGAGTGAGGAGCATCCAAGAAAAGCCACAGATGCTCTGATAGGAATTGAATCTAAAAGGAAAAGTAAAAAGTGTAATAATACTTAGGACACTGACGTATTTTCATCAGTTAAATCTCACACTTAACCCACTGAAGTCTATCACATCAGTGAGGATGTGACAAAGTATACAGCAATTACAATAAATAATATTATATGCACAGAGCTATGCAACAATTTGTATCAAATGTATAAAGAATAAGAGTTTGTTTTAATCAAAATTAAAAGTAAATATTATTATCCAACTATTAAGTGTTTGTTACAATCAATCATAAAGTTCATTCATAAATCATAAGATCAGATATATTTAATTTCACAACAGGTGAACATAAGTTTAAATATTAATGCCATATATAATAATTTCTGTTGAATATTTAGTCTAAAAGAAGACTGCTAAGATGCTTATCCTATGTTTACAGAAAGAAGTTCTCTTTACATCATACTGTCCACAGGGGGAATCTTTCTTTTAATCACCTTGGTAACAGTGTGTGCCTGTTGGAAGCCATCAAAAAGGTCATACATCTTGTTGTTTGCTTTTCCTATATATGACAGGCATAAAGTGCAACAATGAAGATTTCTATTTTGCTCCCCATATCTAACAATGTTATTCTCATCATAATCTCTGTTGCAGCAAGAAAAGACAAAAGATGAAGGCAAACATACTGAGATCTGACCCTCAGAGCCCTGATATAATGCACGAGGACAAGTCTGAAGGTAAAACAGCTGAAGTTAATGCTAAAGGAATACTTTTACCAGGTTAAAGATGCTAGTGGAGAAGAGTTAGTACTGTATCATTTGATTGGCACTAATGCTAGTATTTTGTTGAAGTAGCCTTTTAATAGATTTAATCCTACTGAAGCAAGCATCTAATATAACAGAGCATAACTGCTTATTTTATTAATTTTGCATATGTTACTTTATATGTCACATCTCAAAGGAATTTACAGATTGATGTGCATTTGCATATTTAGATGATGTCGTTCCGATAATGACTGAGCATGAGCGCAGAAATCCAGTGTCACTTTACATCCTGAAAGAGAAGGTACTGTGATATCTCCATCATTAAATAAAGACCCATGTTTAGCACACTTATGCCCAGAAATACCCAGAGCCAAGTGGATAAGAAGTGCACTACCTCAGCGTAGTTCTGAACTTATGATTCAGACTGTGATTCAGCCAGCAGCACACATTATACATTACTGTCCACATGGGTTCCTAGACTTTAAGCTCAGGCTTTATATGCATACATACTGTATAGGTGCTAATACATACTGGGTCATGGGTTATGTTATATTTATATGTGATTGAAGTGTGCACGGTGCAGTAAAGACGGGCGCCACAGGCAAAAGAGAATCACAGAAAAATAGAGCAGGTCCAGAGGACAGAATGGGTGTGGGAGTGAAAGTGCCTCGTCTGTCTGTCTACCCGTCCAGGACCCTCCCACCGATGAGCTGCCGTCGCTGTGCCAAACATGCACCTCCGAAGGCAGCAGCCCACCGAGCTACAGCAGCTCCGTGGCCCCTCCATCCCGCTCACCAGAGCCTCCGGCGCATTCCTCACGCCGCTACCCCCGCACCCCCACCAGCTCTCCGCCCGTGCACCACCACCGGAGGCAGGGCCACAGTCGGAGCCCGCCCGCCCCCTCCCCTCCTCGCGCCCACGGCCACACCCGCTCGCCACGCCCTCCTGCACCCTCCCCTCCGAGGCGGCAGGCCACCGAGCCGTCTAAGCCCGAGGCAGCGCGTGCTGACCTACCCACAACCTGAATGACCCGCCCTCAACCTTAATGACCCGCCCACAACCTGAATGACCTACCCCACAACCTGGAAGACCGACGTCTCATCCATTTCCATTAAGCCCATGTGCTGCTCAGACATGCTTGCTTTTGGTTATGAGACAGAAATGTAAATATGTAAATATGCAAAATATTTGCTTTTTTCATGTATTTGTATTTCATTTAAATTTTCCTACCCTTTCCTTTCAATGTGTAGATGGTCTATTTGAGAAGTACTTTAGGTCTGAGGTACTGTATTTGAGTTCTTACTATATACACTATATTGCCAAAAGTATTCGCTTACCCATCCAAATGACTGTGCACCAGTGCACAAAGCAAGGTCCATAAAGGCATGGATGGCAGAGTCTGGTGTGGATGAACTTGACTGGCCTGCACAGAGTCCTGACCTCAAGCCAATAGAACACCTTTGGGATGAATTAGAGCGGAGACTGAGAGCCAGGCCTTCTTGTCCAACATCAGTATGTGACCTCACAAATGCGCTTCTACAAGAATGGTCAAAAGTCCCCATAAACACACTCCTAAACCTTGTGGACAGCCTTCCCAGAAGAGTTGAAGCTGTTCTAGCTGCAAGGGGTGGACCAACGTCTTATTGAACCCTATGGATTAGGAATGGGATGTCACTTAAGATTATATGTGAGTCAAGGAAGGTGAGCGAATACTTTTGGCAATATAGTGTATGTGTCAATACATACTTCAAACAAAGAAATAGTTTTAAAAGTTCAAAATTATTATCCAATGACATTACCATATTTAGTTGTCAAATTATATTTAGCATAAATATACTTACCAAGATTTACCTCATTTGTGGAGAAATACGGAAAAAAAATACTATGTAGCTCTACATTATCCAGTACAATGTTCTGAGAATTGATTTCTTTGTAGGGTGTTAATGATGCTGATTTATTCATGTTTCATATAGAGGACTGGTAGGTGAAATGATGTATTTCATTCTTCGTGCTGATTTGTTTTGTGAATGAACATTATTTATTCAGGAAGCAGTTTTGAGTTTCAAAAATGGTTTATTTCAATTTCTATATAGTTACTGTGAGTATAGCTCTGGATCGGATCTTTTTATGTTATTTAGGCTTATTATGTTTCAACTGTGTGGAACAATATAGGATGAAAATACTACATGCACTGTTTACTTGAGCACTTTCAAGGAAATTCAGGCTCCCTTTGTTCTAATAATGGACAGTCACTGTTCTATGACACGTGAGTACCAGAATGTCCTTTTTTCCCTTTCCATCTTTAGTCCCTTGCTCATTAGAATTATCATTAAAAGCTGGTTAGTGTACAGTTTGCATAAATTGGAAAGGGTGGAATGTTGGGGCGGAAATAAATCATTGGGTTCTCCGACCGTACCGTGTGGTCCGCAGTGTTATTCATGGCAACACATTGAGCATTATGTAACGTTGCTGGGTAAATGGAGTTCATGCCGTTCCTTCTCTGAAAGAAAGCGCCTGCTGAATCATACGAACGGAACAGTGGACGCTTTGTCGCGAGGCTCTGCCGGTGAGGGCGAGCATTGTCCAGGGCTGCATCCAGCCCTCGTGTTGATTATTGCACATGCATAAATGTACAAGCTGGGGAGGGTGACACAAATATCTGGCTTATTACATGGGATCAATGTTTAATAAATAAATAAACAAGTAGACTTATAGGCCTATAAAGGGCATCACCTAATGTACACAACATTTTGAAAAGACAGATGGAACATTTAGATTACTAAAGGCTTTACTAAAAGTTTTTAGAAAATTTTGGGGAAAAAATGTATAATATATATAATTATTATGAGTGAAAAGTAAATAAATCACAAATGAATTACGCCGGAACTTATATATAGCAGCTAATGTTTTCCTTTAAGACATTTGAGAAGGCGTGTTGCAAAGAAACTCCCTTTAAAGGACAGCACAAAAGACGAATAACATCTCACGTTTTCTATAGTGTCAGCCAATGAAATTGAGAGTAGGCTGGGACTAATGGTTGCGATGCTGGTAGCGTCACTATAAACAAGATTTAAAATCACTTACGCTAGTGGTGCTAGAAAGATCTTTTTTTTAAATAAATTATGTCTCATATTTCATGGATTTACAAGTCAACCTATGCATTTTGCTGGGTGTAGTGAGCTAGATAGCTAAATTGTTGGTGGAAGTGCCAGAAGAAAGTACAAGGTAGAGTTAGCTAGCTAGCCAAACAATGGTTCTAGCGTAGCAACTCGGTTAGCTTATTAGTTGTCTGAAGTTACTCAGCTTATTCGGCAGGTGAATTTTAATAAACTAGTTTGCTAGCTAGCTAAGTTACGAAAATGATTCAGTCAAGAAACGTTAAAATGAGCGAAAAAAGTCGGGCGAAAGATGAAAGGAAGATGAAGGGAAAACCGTTAATTTCAAAACATCGAGTAAAGACCAAAGAAAACAAGGTTTTGGCGGAGAGGAATCCAGCTGTGGTGGCAGTAGGCGCATGGGTCGAGACAGGAGACGTGAACCAAGAACACCCCGCGGTAAGCCCCGACACGGTGGACAAGTGTGGTATTATGCCTCTCTTATAGCGACTCCTTCTGGCGTCGGTCTGGTTGTTTACGATAATTAGATTAGATTCAACTTTATTGTCATTACACATGTACGAGTACAAGGCAACGAAATGTAGCAATTAGAAGTAACCTCAGTTTATCAGTGACGTGGGGCAGTTTTTGAGACAGCCATCTGAATTTTCTTGTCCCTGACTTTTTTTTTTTTTTTTTGACAGATCCGTGCTATGCTCACAGAGGAGTTGCATGAAGAGAACCGTCGAGAGAAGGAGGAGAGCTTGCGCCAGTTTCAGGACGCGGTACGTAGACGTGTATCGCAGCAGGCCCGTATTCGCAAACAGCGGCAGCTGCAGAAATCGTATGAAATGGTAAGTTCTGAATGACTTGGTGGCGAAAAATACTGTACTGACAGAAGTTTTCCAAAAACCTTTGTGACTCCACAGCAACCTGCATTCTGAGAAAATTAGTTTAAGCGTTAAAATCAATAATGTCATGCTTCCTTAAGTAAAGAGAGGTGGATGTTGAGCTCGTTTATGTATTAGTAGTGGTAACATTTGTATCACTAAAGACCATAGGTAAAAACACTTGTCTGTAACGTTCTGCAAGATTTCTGAACATGGTTTGTTTTTAGTTTTATGCTAAAATGAAATTATCCATAACTTGAAGTTTTTTGCTACAGGTTATTTCAAATCTGACTCGTATGTGATTTAACATCGATTTCAGGTGTGCATTCTGACACCGTTGTGTGTTTTGTCCAGGTTGAGACAGAGTACAGAGCCGTCCAGCAGACCAGCGACGCAGCCCAGCACCTCACCCCTCGGAAGAGTCCCTTCCTTTCTTGGCCACAAGGGGAGTTTGCCATCTGTGGTCCTGGGTCACGCTGGGATGAGCCTCAAGGTGTCTCTCTTACCGTTGCTAACACTGATGAGCATCCACATCAGGTAAGGGTGGCACTTTACGCTGCTTGCGTTTGGTTCATGTGAAGTGAATTGGTTGGACATGTCACTTTGGTTTCCCAGCTTAGCAAAGTCATGAGGCAGGTGAGGCACCGCCTGGCTGGCCGTCAGACGGTCCAAGATGGGGAGGAACCTTCGGTGCTCCCCGGGGGAAGATGGAAGGTGTCCCCATCAAGAGATGTGAGTGTATAATACTTAATTTGCGATCGGCCTTCATTACCCCACCACCCGTGGTAAAGTAATGCAGAGTTAATACCTCTCTTGATCATGTGTGGCAGAAGACTGTATCCTGTGTTGGGAGAGCAGTGGAAGATGAAGGAGAAGAGGAGGAAAGAGATGGCAGACGAGAAGAGCAGGAAGAGCTTCCGTTAGCAGGACAGCACGATCGGCCACTTCACATGAAGAGCCACAGTAGCAAGACGGTCACGTTTCAGAATGACCCGGTAGGAGAATTTTAGTCTGGCTCAGTTTTACAGAGTCCTCACTTGCTATTTTTATAGTCAGCAAGAATAGTTCTATACTCCAATCTTCAGTGGAGGAAAAACAAGGTTTTTCAACTACCTCTTAAAGGGACGCTTCACGAAAACTTTAAATAAATCTGCAAAGAATGAAAACCAAAGGGGAGCAGACAAGTACTTCCCATGATGCTAACTGGCTGCTGATAACTCTCAGTGCTGGTATTTAATGGTGGATCGTCCATCTAACCCACCTCTTCATTATGCTTGTTTGGTTTAGGTGGACGCAGGGCTGCCGAAAGAGCTGCTTCCAACCAGCTCACATGGCCGAACCAACCACCAATCAGCTTGGGAGCTGAGGCCGGGGGTGGAGCAAGAGGACATGAAGCGGCAGGTGGAGAGCTTATGAAACAAGTGAAATAATGCATGTGATTATGCTGTGGTAGTCAATATTAGTTTATCTTGGGTTTTAGATTCTTCAAAGTAGCCATCCTTTACTTTGATGACAGCTTTACACTCTCTTGGTGTTCTCTTAACCAGCTTCATGAGGCAGCCACCCATGATGCTTTCCATCAATCTTGAAGAAATTCTCACATATGCAGGGCACATGTAGTATGAGGGACTGAGGTTCTGATAATGTTGCTGAAGGTGCATCTGATATTGTGTGTGTGAGTTTATATATAATTTCCAAAACAAACACCTTTCCCAATTTATATTTGTCTTAGAAACAAATTTAAGAATAATCCATTCAATTGAAGTGCCATTGTTACTATTAAAAACATATATTCAGTCAGGTATACATGTATATCCGTGGCATATACACTGTGTAAAGTAGGAAGCCCTACTGCAACTCCTTTTTGAGTTTTCACTGAACTGTATCTATAATATCTGTCTCATTTGTAGTCACCAAGTTGGCTGGACAAGACAGCATGCACATAGTGATATTTCACCAATAATACCAGAGCACCTCCTTCAGAACAATGAGAAGTTATGGGATGTAGGCCAGACAATGTAGTGAAGATCATTCTTTTCACTGGTTAGATTTCCTGTCACTGTGTTAACATCATCAGAAAGGCACACAGACACAAACAGTAGAGAATCCCTGCAGCCACACTAATGAGCAGCTGATCTATATTAAGTTATTTCTTATTTTCCTTTGTTTCCATTGGTTTCCATTGTTTTTATTTATTTATTTGTTCTTTTTTTTTTTTTTAATACTACACCCATTTGTGTCTCTTTGGCAAACTTGGCCCAGGTATGTAGTCTGTGTCATGAAAAGACTGATCAAGCTGAAGCGCTACTTTTTGTGTATGCTCTGGTTCAGTGTTCATCAGCACAGTCCTCTGCAGCCAGACGCTTCACATTTTCCTCCGTCCCAGATTCCTGCACACCTGTAGAAGGGACTGGGTGTCATTAATGTCCTGGTGCAGGTGTGCGGGGGGGAGCTGGCAAAAACGTGGATAGTGATTTGTGGCGATGGCTGGATTGATGAGCACTGATCTAAAGCTTATATATATATATATATATATATATATATATATAGCACTGTAGAGGTGGATCTAGATTTAAAACGTTCTTCTTTCATGCAGAAACAGTCCCAGTTCCTCATGTATAGACGTCTCTTCATGGACATTGAGCGGGAGCAGGTGAAAGAGCAGCAGCGTCACAGGAAACACCTGAGGAGAATCGATAGGTGACTCTCTCTCTCTCACGCACGCACACACACACACACACACACACACACACACACACACAGCTTTTTTTATTGCTAGGTGACGTTATGTTGTAACCGTGCTCCATTTAGATGTAGGTTTTGTACATTCATACGAGCATGATCAGAAACTGTGGCTCACCGGTGTGTGTCTGCGTCTCTGACTGTGAGTGTACTTGTCATGCTGTTCCTATTTTCAGCCCCTTTCCTCATTATTCCCACTCCCTACTTCTGCCTTGTTTTGTATTGTGTTCATGTTGGTTAACTTGACAGGGAGAAATGATTCAGTTTTTGCCATAAGACCAGGGATGGGACTGTTTCATTCCCCAAAAATTAGCAATTCCTGTTGCATTGAGCTGGATCTGCTGACACCTCCGTAATTCAGACCACTTCCATCTTCTAATTAGTTTTGCTCTCCGACTTCACTTGAAATTTGAACAGTAAAATGAAAAAGGTTTTAAAAACCTTCTGCCCCATTGTTTTGTTCGTTTGCTTTGGCCTCTAGGATTAAAGCAGAGAAGGAGCTGCTGAGGAGAGAGGAGGAGAGGAGGCTGGAGGACGAGAACAGGAGGGATGCTGCCGAGAGGGAGCGCCTGGTGCTGCGGCGCCTCCGGCTGGAGGAAGAGGAGGATGAGGAGCAGCGGGTGAAAAGGAGGTCCAGGGCAGAGAAGATCAAAGAGACCACAAGGTGACTGTTGGGTAATAAGGAAGAGGAGGAAAAGGAGGAGTCCATGTTTCCGAAGGGCGACAGTGCCGCAGGGTTTCTGCATGCCATAACATGTCCCCAGTTCAGCTCACAAACGGCTCTGCAATTTAGAGAACCGGCTGATGAGGCAATGCAGGTGTGCTAAATCAGGCAGGACACTGAGCAGTGAGTTGCTGTGACTCTCCACCTCTGACGTATATGAAGCCAAAGCATGTGCTGTATGTTCACCACTATAGATTCTTGATCAGGAACAGCTTCTTTGTGTGTACAAATCCTGGCCACTATATATGTTATTGTAGTTATATTGAATTAATTATTGCTGTTTCTGTCTGTGTGCGCACTGTGATAACCACCCTTAGCCCTAGTCATTGCTGGTCAATTTCAGGCTACATGACCACTGCTGGCTGTATACTACTACTGGCAGATCATTTTCAACACAACAGTGACGATGGTATATGCTCACTCCGTTTTTACACACGTCTTTCACTGCTGGTATGAGAATATTTGTCCCACCCAAATATCCAGTCAGCACTTCTCCAACAGTGGACCACAGGTGGAGAGCTGGAGGATAGTTTACACAATTGCACGGCAACAGATGGTCTGTACTGAAAACCTACAGGTTGCCTCTACTGATTTAAACTTTTTCATAAATTGGGTGGTGAGTGGACAGTATGTCCAGTATGCAGTAAACTGTGCTTTCAGTGGTGGTCCATTTCTTACATGCCAATGTAAGACATGTAAAATGGGTGGTGTCGACCCCCCTGGCAGGTATGTTGAGGCCCTGCGGGTCCAGATGAAGGAGAGGTTGGAGAAAGGGGGGGTGGAGCTTCCCCCACTCTGTTGCTGCGGTGACGGCTTCTGGGACTCGCACCCCGACACATGTGCCAACAACTGTCCCTTTTACCACAATCCAAAAGGTAGGCCTCACCTCCACACCTTATCCCTGTCTACCAATGACACTTGGCGAACCCAAAGATATTTCTGTTGAAGGTTAGTAACATGAAATGCTTCATTTACTGTCATTTCTGACAAAACCTATTTGAACCTATGTTTTGAACCTATTTAATGTCGATTCAAAATTAGGAATAATTTATTCATTTTGCTGAAATTTAAGAATTTCAAGGTAAGATGAAATGGTGTAGTCACCATTCAATTGCAAACAACCAAAGTGGGAGAAAAAAAAGCTTGATATCTTTTTTAAAACTCATCTCATCGTACATTTTCTAATAAGCATATACTTTGATAGCGTACTGCATGAGCAAAATTCAAGGTATTACTTACAGTGCTTGCTAAAGTTGATCATTGAAATCATAGTTGAATTAATAAATCATAAAAAGAATGTGCTGATAATCCAGTATGACTTACTCCTACAACTACGAGCTGCTTCAGTTCCGTATCACGTGCTTGACTCCCACTCTGAGGCTGTGAGCATGCCTTTGACAGCCAGCCTTTGTGACCCCACGTGGAGTAAACCTAACAATGTACTCGTTTCACAAGACCTTTGTGAAGCCGTGTGTGGTTGAAACAGGTGGGCCTGGTTTAAATGAGGTTAAAGCCTCTTGACCCAGTAACCCTCAAGATCCCAAGAGCACCACTCCCACCCCAGCATCTTGGCCACACTGAGGACGCTGGCTGTGCTTTATCAGCTTCTAAAGGTGCCGATCATTGATTTTGGTTTTCTCCTGCAGGATACGCACAGGCGCTGTACTCTGTCCTGGTCAGCTGTGACCCAGCCGCGGGCCATGCCGGCCACAGGGGCCGTGTGTGGAGGATCGCCCCCACCAGCACACTGTAGCCCTGGAAGTGACCTCACTGTAACTCTGGGGTCACACAATCCGTTTTACTATTGTTTTAATTAGGTTAACAACTGACTGTTTATCAGTTTCCCAGGTAACAGCATCAGGGACATTTTGGGCACGAACCAGCACAAATACCTCAGCATTCAAGTCAATCAGTTTGCCTTTTTTGTACTAAAAAGACACAGTCTGATGCATTATGTAGTCTTAAAATTATTTTTTGTTGATTTTAGATCAAAATAAATTTCCAGGAAAATTGCTGATTAACTTTTTTGTACTTTCTGTTGCTGTCTAGTAAAGTGATAAGATACTTCTGGTATGTTCATTGAAAAACTGTAACCTAACTACAGCTTTGTCTTTTTCTACTCGGTACATTCGAAGGTGATTTTGATACAATGACTCTTGTGCAAGTTTTGGTAATAAACCGCCTAACGATTTAAAGCACTGAAATGAAAGTGTACTTTCTCTCACCTCCACTGGTGTAATCTTTGTCCTGCGTTCGATGGATCTTTGAGCACAAGCAGAAATAATTTATGCTCAAATTGTCTGTTAATGATCACGTACATTTCCATACTCGAATCCGTTTTCCGTTCACATCCGTTTTGCTTGCTGTAGGCTGATTCGACTACATTTTCAAAACATATTTTTACTTGGTGACTAAAATCACCACGTCAATTACTGATCACAATTTAACGCAATTAATGGCCGGTTTCTCGGGATTTACAAGGAAGTATATCACCGTTGTTATCGGTATTGATACCCAACAGAGCACTCACAAATAATGCTGGCGTTGCGTTCATCCCACCCAGATAAGCTTGATGGAGTATTTTCTCTTGTTTGTGCAATTGCTTGTCGGCGTAAGCTGATGCTTTTTTTTTTACATTTTAAGCTTCATGTCAAACAAGACGGTTCCCCTTGAACAGCTGGACTGTTCTGGTTACTGTAGAAGCCGCACACTTTCACTCGTCATTTGTTACAAATTCTCCCTTTTTAGGGCCAGAAAGGTTGTACACAGAACTCTGCCGATATAATGCACTTCAAAACGTAAAACTTAACATACTTTCACCTTACAATTCAAGGTTAAAGTATGTTTCATTTGTTAAATGTTTATTTAATGTTAAATGAAGCTAACTATTGGAATTTCTTGGTGAGTGATGAGCTTGTCTGTATGGTTGCATTTGTAATTTCTAACATATGGCACTTATGAATGTCTAAACCCGGACACACGTGACACGTGAATTTTACTCGTTATTTGCTCGCATATTTACGAAGATGTCATGAATGAGATCCATAATCTGTAGTTTTCTACGACCAGACACTTCCATCTCGCCAAATATTATGGCCGTTCCCTTATCACAGCACTTATCAGAGTGACCAAATAACCTTTGGAACCCTACATGAACACTGGTCAAACATATTACAAGTGCACGCTCAGCCCTCGACTCCTACTGAGATAGCCACCTGCTGAATTCAGTTTAGAGGTCGGTAAATGTTTGGCTAAATGTCCCCAACTAGGTTAGTCTAAAGGCAAATGAGGAAATTGCCTTTACCCTCGGATTTCCTTCCAGGGATGAACTGAGATTAAACATAAATATAGATTTTTCGTACATGCAGTAATTGTTCACAACTGGTTTCCTAATATGTGTAATAATAACAAAGATCAAGTTTAGATTTAGTACCACCCATAATACAAACTATGCTTATTTATATTTTACTTATTTACTCATATTTTTTTTAATTTACTTTAATGTACCAAATTTCAACGTATTCCCAAAATGCAACATACCCTAAATAAAGTTTTATTGCTCTCGCATGTTTTTGGCTCCAAAATGTGATACGGCGGCAACGACAAACATTTTTGGGTTGAGATAATGTGACAGGTACAGTTCAAGAAAAAACGGGCATTTTCAAACCAAACGTATCCTTTTCGCAAGTTTTCTCCGGTGTTTAAAGGGTTAATATAGTGTCCTGAGATTTTTTTTTTTTCTGTAGTGACGTCAGTCCGGAATTACACGTTTACGTCCTCGGATTCAGTACTGCAGACTGGCTCGGGGTAGTCAGGCAATGCTTGATTCCAAATCTCTGCATATTTAGTTTATTCAGCAAGCACGAGACCAGTAAGTACTCATGTGATGCGTTAAGGCAGACAGAAAGGGTATTAATAGCATTGTTTCCAGCTGCTATACTGACCGCCTCCAGAAAATATGGAAATCTTTGGAAATACAATGCGTTTAGAGGTTTTTCCCCCTAAGGAAGTCGGAAAAGAAAATATACCTCATCTACTTTAAATGGAGAAGCGACTTTAGTTTTCAGGTTTCGATTGCCGGCTTTTATCCAACACGGTCACAGAAACTCGCGGTTTGAGATTTGTGTGTATACAAAGCGCAAAATATTGTGCCTACTACGTAGGTTATTGCAGTCTTGTTGTAAAACGGGTTTTGCTTTTTTAATTATTTATTCGTAGTCGTTTTATGTTTACATAGATATTTTATTGTTTACGTTTTTATCGAAAAAGATACGCTGTAATTGTAATTAACATGCCGGAAAAGCACTAGATAAACGATTTTTAAACAAAGAACTACCACCGGCCTACTTCCAAAACATGAGATCGTCCTTGGCTCCGGGCATCAAATTGGCTACTTCTTTCTCTAGAGACAGCTGGTGAGTGCCACTTTTTAGTAAAGTTATAACATTGCATTTAACCATTAAGTAAGACATTTACTGTAGTGTAATGTGAGAGATACTGTGCTGACCATGGGGATGCATAACATAGCTACTTGCACAACGCGATTATCATTTATAATTTTAATTGACATGTAAGACGTTCTTTGAACGCATTAGCTACCTAACTAACTACTCCGCAGTAACCGTGGACGCTGTAGTGTAGTACACTCTGCACTTTTTAAATTAGCTACAAATCGCTACAGTGCTTGTACTGTGTGTGAATCGCCCTAGTTTCTCCCTCTCAGGAAACGCAAACAGGCTTGTACAGAGCCTCCCGTCTTCGCTTGCGGTTAAGCTGCTTTCCTGTAAACCACGTAATGATTCCTCGCGCCGGTCTGATTGTAGTTTTGCGTACTAGGTTTTCAGTTCTGTTTAGCCAACTGAAATGAATTGTCCCCCTCCTTCACCATATAGCCCATGCTGAGTTGTTGACTGACAGAATCAAGCGAATGTTTTTCTTTTGAGCTGTTAACACTTAAGACCTAAGACTGGTGTTTTGTTTTCTTCAGGTACAGAGGCTTCATTCTAGTCTTGACGTTCCTTTTCTACACGGCCTACCATCTCTCCCGGAAGCCCATTAGTATTGTCAAGGTAACCAAAATGACAAGACCTGATCTATGAATATTAGCTTTTTAAAAATGGCTTTTTGACTGTCCTTTGCTTAGAAAATGAGATGTTTCCTTTTTGTATCTGTCTCTTTCCAGTAACGCTAGTAGTGAGCATTTCTTCTTGTTTGGTCTCTGGTTTTATCATAGATTTCTGTTTTCTCTTTTTTTGTTACTCACTTCAGAGTCAACTACACCAAAATTGCGTGCTTGTAATTAAACCAGTCGACCTCAATGTCTCTGACAATGGCACCTGGTGTGACTGGGCTCCTTTTGGTACGTTTAACATTACACATGTTCAGTATTTCCACAGCGGTTTTGTATCATGGTCTGTAGTCACCTTTCTGACACACACACACACACACTCTCAAACAGCCTTTTACAAATCTTTTAGAGTCTGAACGGTGGAATACAGGCTGTTCTGAGCTTGTTTAAATACATTATTGAATTATTTTTGAGTTTATGAATGATTGCATTCGAGTTTATGAATGAACTGCATTTTTCCTTAACCCCCTGTTCCAGATAAAGACAATTACCAGAACCTGTTCGGATGGCTGGACAACTGCTTTCTCGTTGCCTATGCCATTGGCATGTTCTTCAGGTAGGAACGTCTTGCTCTCCTCACAGTTCCTGACCCACGGTCCCGTTTATCCTGCCTCTCAGAGTCATAAGATTCCGCTAACGTGCATTTGCCTCCACAGCGGGATGTTCGGCGAGAGGCTGTCCCTGCGCTACTATCTCACGGCCGGGATGCTCTCCAGCGGCCTGTTCACCATGCTCTTTGGCCTGGGCTTCTACTGGAACATCCACTCCCTGTGGTACTATTGCTTAATGCAGGTGAGCCAGTCCCCCAACCTCCCCAGCCCTCCAATCCACTGTTTGCATGGAAACAAGTACAGGGTGGTCAGAACAGCAGAGCCGAAGTAGCGTCCGCTTTAGGGACAGTTCCAGCACGCCACTCGACGAGTCCTCCTCTCGATGCTTTTTTTTTTGCTTCGTAAGGGTTTTGGAGTTGGGGGAAGTGATACTCGGTGTGGGAACAGCACTGTAGAAGAGCTCATGGCAGTGAAAGCAAGCAAGGCTGTCATTCTGTGACTGCGCACGGGCGTTTATAAACGCAAGCGAGGAGCCGAGATTCAGACTGTGCTCTGCTGCCGCTCGCTTTATGGCCTGCTGGTGACCCGTCACACAACTCGCGCGTGACCTGCGGCGAGGAGATTTCTGCACAGTCCTTGCCATCTCTGACAGTTTTCTGATACAATCACTCACATACACACACACACACACACACACACTCTCTCTCTCTCTCTCTCTCTCTCTCTCTCTCTCTCTCTCTCACTCCCTCACTCCCTCACTCCCTGTTCTCTTTCCCTTCAGGCTATGAACGGCCTGGTGCAAACAACAGGCTGGCCGGCGGTGGTGGCCTGTGTTGGGAACTGGTTCGGAAAGGGGAAGTGAGTCACGATCTCCTCCATGCTGCTGACTGCTCAAATCTGCACCTGCACCTCCTTCCATAACCACTCGCTCACAGCACATCTTCCTCTGATGCCACTCCATATAATACACACTAAGTACTTCCAAATGGCCAAACTTCAGAGTAGTTTATTTTAACAAAGTGAAAAAAAAAAGTCAGTGCTCTGAATTTTTTATGTGACCAACTGGCACTCCGTGTCGAAGGCCAGATACCAAGCATTTACAGCCCTTGTAATGCTGTAAAAGAGCAGCTATAAATGTATAAATGTATGTGTGATTGTTCCTTGTTAACGTGACATTCCAGGCGAGGGTTCATCATGGGGGTGTGGAATTCACACACCTCGGTGGGGAACATCCTGGGCTCTCTGATCGCCGGCGCCTACGTCTCGGCCGCGTGGGGCATGTCCTTCATCGTACCTGGCATCATCATCGCCACCATGGGTGTCATCTGCTTCTTCTTTCTCGTGGAGAGTAAGTTCAGGAGCTCCATCCAGGACCATGTTGAGTCGATTTTGTAGAAGATGGAGATTCATTCTGCTCAAGCGCCACCCCTCGAGCCACGTAGGCCAGGGGAGACTTGACTTTTGCTCTTGTCGCTGGAGGAGCTTTTCCTCACCGTGTGTTTCATGCCTCTTCATCTCTTCTTGTGCAGGGCCTGAAGACGTGAACTGCTGTCCACCCCAACACCATGTAAGACCAACAGCAGTGCACTGGTCCTCTATAATGCAGAACCTTAGCATTAGCTGTTGTACTAAGAGCGCGTGTGTGTGTGTGTGTGTAGGAGAGTCCGGAGCATGAGCCTCTGCTGGGGAGCTCACCGAACAGCGAGGAGATCTTCAGTAGTCACACTTCAGTGCAGGCTGTGGAGGAGCAGTCAGAGGCCATCAGCTTCTGTGGAGCCCTGCGCATACCGGTCAGTGGTCTCCCAGCTTACCAGTGTCTGTGAAGAACCAGATAGCCACTAATGCACCCTCTGTTTGCTGACTCACTCTAATAAGCTTTGTGTCTGTGCCTAGAAGCACAGAAGTAGTTAAGTGGTTCTGCATTTTTTGTTGTGGATTTTTTACTTTTTTAAAAAAGATTTAAATTCTGCCTAAGTTTCAAGTTTGTGTCTGGCATTGCATTGTGACTCGTGATGAGGCCCAGGTTCACTGTGGAACTTGTTTTGTCACGTTGGCCTCCAGGGCGTGGTGGAGTTCTCCCTCTGTTTGCTTTTTGCAAAGCTGGTTAGCTACACCTTCCTCTACTGGTTACCGCTGTATATCGCTAATGTTGGTAAGATTCCCTTATTCCTTCTTAGTAACCGTTTCCCCATAAGTCATTGCAACTGTCACAATTAAGGTGGTCAACGTTTGAAAAAAATGATGACCACCGTGTCTCTGAATTCATCCTTTTCAGCCCATTTTGATCCTAAAGGAGCAGGAGACATGTCGACGCTGTTTGACGTGGGAGGAATTATGGGTAAGTGCATGGGCTGTTCCTTTGTGCAGCCTCCCCTCCCCCAAAGTTTGCGCTGGGCGTGATTATTCCACTGCCCTTGTGGGTATCTAACACGTGTTTGTGTGATGATGTGTTGCTTTAGGCGGCATCATTGCCGGGGTGATATCGGACTACACCGGGGGCAGGGCGACTACCTGCTGCGTCATGCTCATTTTTGCTGCTCCCATGGTAAGCTTTGCATCTTTCACACTAATAAATCGCCAAATGAATTCCTGAAGCCTTTCACTAGAACTGTACAACCATGCAGCATTACTGTGGGTGTGGGTGGGTGGATAGATGACCTGGTTTCAAGGTACAGATGTCCTTTATCTCCAGCCATTAAAATTATGCCCAGTGTAACTTACGGAGACGATAGTCACGTAGAACTGACTGCCATAAATTTACAGTTGAAATTACGCTATGCTATTAAACATTTTCCCCCTACTTACCTCAACAAGTAGTAGGTCTTATCTGACCAGGATTGGGAGCATGTCCTTTCATTTTAAGAGCGTGTCAGTAAGTGACCCACGCTGCCTCTCTTCAGCCTGACTGCTCTGCATTCACTGCTGCAGCCAGCTCTCCGCCATGAATTCCTGTAACCATGGCAACGTAAATGCAGGAAGCCTCTGTTTTTAAATCCTGCAGTCTGTACCTTGGTGCGACTCAGTCAGGATAATCCACAAAGGAGAAACACTAGGGAGTCAAATAGGGACTACAGAAAAGTTCCCCCAGTGGCAAGTGGAGTACTTGGTCCTGTGGTACCTAAAGACATGCAGGAGGTCACCACCTTTCAATGATGCCTTTGAAGGCCTAATATGCGAAGTACCCAGAATGCATTGCTTATTTAAATGACTCCATATATATATGTCCCTGTAGAGCCTCTTGGAAATGACTCGGTAAACTTGTTTTAAGGAGTTGGAAGAAACAGGCTGCTGTTATGTATGAAATGGGACAGTCGTACAACTGTGCTGGTCTCTTCCCACACACATATACACACCCCTACAGTTTGCTCACAGATTTTCACACCTGGCCTTGACCGCACTCCCACGCCACAGCGCGGCTCGTTCGAGTTTACCCGTCAAACCGCGGAAAGCAAGCGAACAGCTTTTCTCTTCGCTGCAGGGTTCTCTTCTCACTCCCCTCCCCCACTCTTTCTTTCTCAAGCTGTTCCTGTACAACCACGTTGGGCAGAACGGAATGCCAACCACCATCGGTGAGTCGACGGCCTATACCTCCATCCCACGGCCGCCCGCCAGGCACCTTCTGAAAAATCGGCTGCTCCCGCAGACGCTCTACGATGGCAGTTATCTAAAATATATCCACAACTAGCCAAACCGTTTGATAGGAACTTGGAAAAAGGGAAGAAAAAAGTACAAAAGAGGAAGAAAAGACTGGTGACCCAGTCAGAACCACTGAAAAAATCTTGATATCTAATACTATGAGACCATTTGAGTCACATTAGAGTAGCACGTTGTTTATTAAAGTAATAAAATTCAGTTGCCTTACAACCCCCCCTACACACTCTCTCTCTCTCTCTCTCTCTCTCTCTCTCTCTCTCTCTCTCTCTCTCTCTCTCTCTCTCTCTCTGGGGGGGGGGGGGGGGGGGGGG
>JAOYMR010000002.1:2436223-2448944 GCA_025802075.1 Tenebrosternarchus preto
TTATCCTTTTGTTTATTATATTAATCATATTCAGTTGCGTTACACCCCCCCCTCCACTCTCTCTCTCTCTCTCTCTCTCTCTCTCTCTCTCTCTCTCTCTCTCTCTCTCTCTCTCTCTCTCTCAGGTATGCTGCTGCTCTGTGGTGCTCTGGTGAACGGTCCCTATGCCCTCATCACCACGGCTGTGTCGGCTGACCTGGTACCATCCCCTCTCTTCCTGTTGGCCCACACAGTGCCACTAAACCCTCCTCTGCCATCTCTAATCTCACAGGAACCTGGGCTTAGTGAACCTGGAACCTATTAACCCCAAGTTTGTCCTTCTGCACAGGGAACCCACGAGTGTCTGCGCGGGAACTCCAGAGCACTTTCTACAGTCACAGCCATTATCGACGGTACTGGATCGATAGGTATGAAAAGATCGTGGTTCCTCAGGAGAGAGCATTACCCTTTATGTAGAACACATGATCAAAAATGTCTCTTTCTTTGCTCCCATGGGATAAGTGGAAAGTCACAATGTCACTGTTTTGCTAATTGTTGCATTCTCTCAAACCCAGCGTGACTGAACTGAAATGCGTCCAGTACTAGATGGATTTTTCCGCACCTTACTTTAAACTTCTGTGGTCTGTTGTCAGCTGCTGTTTGACTGAAATCTGTCACTGAGTTGCGCTATCTTTTGTCCACTAGGTGCTGCTGTTGGGCCTCTTTTGGCTGGATTGATCTCTCCCACTGGATGGAATAACGTCTTCTACATGCTCATTATTGCCGATGTACTTGCTTGTCTGGTAAGTCACGTGTACAGTGAATAAATAAGTGGGTGGATGGATAGATGGAAATTCAATTATTCCAGGGAGAAACTGCAGTGTAATGTAATGAGATGTAAAGAAACAGGACACATGGAACACACTTCCTTGTACATTTTATATATTTCATGGTTCTGAGAGTGTAATTCAGTGGAATCAGGATTAAGGACTTCTTGCCAGTAGAAACAAGAAGTCCTTAATCCTGATTGTTTAACAAAAGGATTAAATGTTAAAAAACATGGAATGTTATGGTTTAAACATCTACTCTTTCTAGTATTAACTGGATCCACCTTTTTCAAATTCAGAAATTCAGCACAGCTGATGAAGGACCTCTGTCTGAAACTTCCTGTTTCTAGTATGTAGTTTTCTGCTGTGCACCTCATATGCGAGTCTTTACTTCTGTCCTGATGTCTTCTCCAGCTGCTGTCCAGGCTGGTGTTTAAGGAGGTCCGTAGATGGTGTGGTCATGCTGCGAGACAGAGAGGGTGAGAATTTCCGCTTCAGCTCTCAGTCCTTCATTTGGAGAAAGGCAGTAAGCATTTACTGTTTTATTCACCATTGTCACAGTCGATGGCACAGATCAAATGCATGGTACCAATGTTGGGTTCTTGTAGCAGAAAAAGCTGCATCGTGGGTCATTAAAAAAAAAAAGTAGGTTGTTTAACAAACCTGAAATAGCACCGTGTTGGTAAGTCAGAACACTTACTGTGGACTTGTGCAAGTCCTGTTTTTGGCTGTTTGGTCTTGTAGCCTAATAGAGTGGTTGTTTTGAACGTTTTAAGATGGCCACCTAAAGTAAAGTGCTTTTGGTTTAAAAAAAAAAAATGTAGGATTAATATTTAAAGAGAAATCAGTGCCGATACGTATTGGTATTCGCTCTTACTCTGGATTCCATTATTGTTGTTGGTAAAGAAGTGGTGGTGTGATATCTCCATCCTAATCCAGGAGGTGTGGCTATGTAAAGCCAAATGGATGGATGATTATTTTTCTATCTAATTTAAAATTTCCAACTTTCTGAAACTGGACGTTTTACTCATTGATCCCTAGTTGCAGGATTCTTCAAATGTGCTATTAAAATGAGGGAATTTGTTAACCCCTCTCTTAAAGCCACTTATTAGGTCACTCTTTGGAACCGTGTTCTCTCACCGTCTGTGTATTGCTCACCATCTCCACCTGCTGCATCCCAAAGGCATTGCAACTTGAGTCCATGCCTTTTTCACAACTCCACTACTGTAATTACTACTCCATTACTGTAATTCTCTTTTCCATTAAAACCCTCTGTAGTCACATGTACATGCGAAATTCTGTGGCAAGAGTAATTGTAAATGCCACAAAAGCAGCTTACGTCACTTAGACATTTAATACAGCCTTTGCTTCTTCCTGTGTCTGAGTGTGTGCTTTCCTACACGCGTGTCCTCTGGTGCTGCATTCTGCACCTCTACCAGTCTAAGCTAGCTCACTGTGGATGGCAGGGGGGAGGGGGGGGGGCAGGTTTTGTAGTGATTTTGCGGTTGAACTCTGGAACACCCTTAATCACCAGTGCTTGTGCTTCCATCCCTTCTGGAGGTATAACCAATGTATGTCTTTCCTCCTCTTGCAATTCATTTACTAGTCATTTTCATGTTTGTGTGTGTGTGTGTGTGTGTGTGTGTGTAATTGAAATATAATTGTATTATGTTATATATAATATTCATATTCAAGTCTTTGTTACTAGAGTGTCCTGGCCAAGATGGGCAGCAGGACACTTAACATACAGGATTGCAGGACATAGTTTTTGTTTATTATATATAGTGTTGCAATCCTGCCCATCTTGGCCAGGTGCGATATGATTTTCACCATTTTTATAAATATATATAATGGTACTGTATCAATAATTTACTTATAACTATATTATAAATGTTATAACTTAATTATGACTAACAAAATTAATCTTCTTCTTATTACTACTATTACTACTCAAAACAATTATGTCCAATATCAAAACTGCCATCTCTGAGATGCAACAATAGATGTTTAAAAAAATCTGTTTTAGCAATGCCAGGCCCACAACAGTGTGTGTTTTCAGAAAGCAAGAGTTTTAACTACTCAGTACTGCAGCTGCTTTTTAACCAACCTTGACAGACTGCTTTCATCTGGACTGGGGATAAACAAATATTTTGGGGTAAATTTTAGTCTTTTGTCGATCAGGCTTTGGAACCTCTATTTTTAGTACACCTCGTCTTTATGGGAACTCTACAGATGCAGGGTAAAAATACAACTCGATGGTATTTTTAGAAATCCTCTAAAATTCAGCAATTCCAGTAATTGGTCCTCAGATTGGATCTTGATGACACCATTTCACAGGGAAGTGGTTAATTGCAGTCGAGGGACACCAGAGGCGTTTTGGGATTTGTTAGTTTTGCTCCTGGATTCCCTTCAGGGCAGGGAAGCTGTGCGTGAGTACAGGGGAAAAAGCTTCCATCATGTTGCACGTGCGATATGGTTTTCACTGTGATGTCAGTGTAATTATCAGTCCATTTCTTGCATTAGGCAGACGTAGATGTCTGTGTGTAATCTTTTGAAGAGTTCTTGCTGCGGTTGGATTGGGTTTATTTTACATTCACCTCATTTTCAACACTTTTCTTTTAGTAATCCTTACCTCTGTAGCATAGTAGTAAATAATCACTGAGCCTCATGTTTTATTGGCAATTAATGAGTTCTGCCTGCTTTGTGATTCCTGTTGAATCAGAACCAAATCCGATGAATAATCTGGAAGCGTTTAGTTTTGTCTGCCGCCTGATCTGATTCAGCTTGATCTTCCATTTTGTTTCAGGTTCAAAGAGATCTGAGGCGCCTGCCGCGCAACTGAATGTCACACCTGCAGCGAAGAATCGTCTAGAACCTCAAAAACCCTGACAAAAAGGCACCCTGGCCTGATCCACTGCACAAATCTGCTGTTTATTATTTATTATTTTAAAATGCTATTTGATTTGAATAGGTTAACGGGACACTTTCATCTCTTTACACACCAGCAATGATGACTAAACAAACCAAAAAAATAAACAATAGTGGGTAATAGTGGGATGAAATTGAACAGGGGGGGAGGGTGGGTGAGTCCCCTGTCAAATGAGAGAGGATTCGGGGGCTGGGGGGGTCAGTAGGGGTCAGTGTCTACTTGGTTTGTTTTTTTTTTGTTTGTTTGTTTTTTTAAGTCATTTTAATATGCCAGTGGTGCATTTTTCCTTTTATCTCACCTCTGTCTCTATGGTTACTCCAGACTTGTACCCATATGCAAATATCCATGCACGTAAACACACACACACACACACACACCCCAAACACAAACATTGACTGCACTCTTATTAAGTCAGGTGGGTGCTCTCTGCAAAGTTCTTATTGCCAAGTACCACCCACTCGTGAACGAGTAGGACTGTATGAATTCCCCTTTACACGCGTGCACGTGCACCCAGACACGGCTCCCCGTCTCTGTTCCAGCCCGCCAGGTATAGTTTCTAGACCGTCCCTCGAAGGTCTCTGTGCGCCAGGAAGTTGTTTTGGGTGAAGAGCATGGTGCAGTAGGCAAGAGTGCACAGTTGCAGGCGGCCGTTTCCGGAAAGGGTTCAAGACAGCAGCATTAGTACCACGTGACTCATTCTCAAGAGGCTAACAGAGAGACTTTAACCAGTTGGATCTTCAGGAGGGACATTCACAAGAAGCATTAGGTTGTTCAAACAGCCATAAGCACTGTTGTAAATCCTCTAATAGACGTTGTAAATCTGTTCATTTTAACAGTTTTTAAATGAAATGTAGACCTGGTGAAGTGATGATGCTGTTTTCGAATGCCTAAAAGATCTGTGTTCTTCCTGCTGTGTAAGGACATACTGTATCTGTGCAACTGTGATGTTTAAATAATTACTCGACAAAAAAGAGAAGAGCTTTCAAAGAAATGAAAAAAGTCAATAAATGCAAGCTTGTGCTTTTTACTAAGTTTGTGTTTGTGATTTGTAATTCCCCTCTTGGATAGTAGCAGACAGAACTTGCATTTTTGTATTTGTTTGTTTGCTCTTACTTAAACATGGTATGTTTGCTACTACTTTGATCCATGGTATGTAACAGACTTACCAAGACTCTTAGGAGGAAAATGTAATGAGATAATTTGATTAAAAAATATTAAACATGCGAGTGAAATAATGAGATTAGTAACAATAAAAATAATAAAACCCTTAGACTTGCCAACTAAGGGCAATTAAGTACTCCGAAGAAAATCAGAAGAGACCGAGTTTTGGGTTTCAGTAAGGTAGCAGGTGTACGGGAGCATCCAGGATCCCACCTCTCTTGCTGTCCCTTGGCAACGTGCGCGATGGGGGGTGGGATATTTAAGCACCAAAGACGCTCCTCCCCGACCTCGTGCTGCCTGCATCCTGCTCTTCCTTCAGCGTTTACTGGACATCTGCGGGTTTAAAGACTGGCGAACGCGGATGGCACTGACTCAGGTAGGTAAACTGGCACCACACGAGCTTCTCCTTGCGCTGTAGCTTTTCCTGAGGTCAGTAGACCAAGAGTGTCCGTTATTTTTTTTGCGCTCCGTTTTTGTTTCCATTTAAGCCTTTTGATGGGAAGTATGCATACGAAAAGTGCGGTTATTTTTTAAGGGGGGGGGGGGGTGTCACATTTTCATGTCTTTTCTTTAATTATCAAAAAGGAAAGGTAGCAAAATCTGGTGCTGTACCCACCCTCCCGCGATTTCAACCAAAGATTAAAATGGGCTCGAGCTCCTCGTCCTATGCGCCTAAAACAGTCTACCTGGACGTAGACGGGAAAGTGCAGAGGGTGAGTCTTATTTAAAAAACTACGGCACATACTTTCCAACTATGATGGTACAACGACCATCACTGAAGAAGAGAGAGTATTCTTAACAGTCTAGAGTGTAATTCAAATGTTTTGTTCATAATGAAAAGTCTCACTTTGTAGTACTCAAAAACTGTCTGATGTGGGTAAATGTTGATTATGTGATGTATGTGTAAATGTTCAGGTTTTCCTCAGAGCTGTGCTTATGTGGTCTGGTGGTAATACAAACACAAATAGGATTGTTCTGGGTCACAGGTGTCCTTGGCATCAGAGAGCAGCCATGCCACCTGCAGAGAGCAGCTTGATGGCTTTAGTAGTACCTATTCGTTCAGTCATGCAGGCTTACCTAGTGATGTACAAGATAATATAATATTAATATAATAATAAAATAATATAATGATACCAAAAAAATAATTTGCAATATAGACATATGTAACATTATAGCATGTGAGGTCAAAAGCAATTAAAAAAGAAATGGGTTTAATATGTATTAATATCTACAGAATTAATGTGAAGTTCACGCTTGGTTAAAATAAGTGGGTTTGGTAACCAATGAAGTATGTAAAATGACGTTGAAAAATACTGAAAAGTAGCCTAAGCAAAATCTAAAGTCTCACAGTGGTTCTGAAGCTAAAACCTGTTGCTTTTCTGTTGTCTGCAGGTGATCTTCAGTCAGCACTGTAGTCCATGTGACATCAGGGAGCTTCTCTGTACCTCCTCCAACATTGCTAGGTCAATAATATGTATCCGTCGGCCATTATGTAATTATGTAATTAATCGCCTGGTATTTCAATTATGTAATTAATTATCTGGTATTTCAAATAAACCCTTATGGAATGTTCAATTTGCTTTTTTGACTGTAGAAACACAGCTATACTTTTGGTGGACACAGAAGGAGCTCTGATATCCATTGACCCCACTATGCCTACAAATTCTCCAAGGTTAGCCATTCTTAAATTAGCTGCTGCTCAGAAGATTCGGATTAAAATTATGTGCTGAATGTAAAATTAATATATATTTTTTGTCAACAGCAACTTATATAAGGTAGTGCCCCATACCTGTCAAGGAGGAGGTAAACAAAACCCTTCACTGTGCCATGACTTGTGCTGTATGTCGCTATCTACTATGCAATAACTTATTACCTTTAATATTAAAAAATATAATTTGAGTGTTAACATTTATAATTATTTTATGTAAAGATACAGTGTATTGTGTAAAGGTGAATCAGCAGATATACTTGTGCTTGTGAAAGTGATGTGGAAAACCCCATTTCTGCGTTGTCATAGTCATTAGACCAACAGCCCTTTAAAAAGCCCTAATTGTTTTGTTGAAACACCTCAGCCATAAGGTGCAGACACTGGTTTTCTGAGCTAATTAAGAGCTGATGTGTTGTAGGGGGATGCAACTGGCAGAAACTGACATAAGAATGGACTTAATTTGTCACACTTGAATTAGCCAAGCAGCATAGTTGTTCAGACTCTTACACAGTATACGTTTAGTCAGAAAGAAGAGTCTTACAATGGAAAAGCGCATAATCTAATTTACAACTGAAAGCAATCATTAACTTTCTTATTTCTCTGTCTTAAAGAGAAAGAAGACATGTTCCAGAATGTTCTCTCTCAAGTGGCAGAGCAGTTCAGCAGGTAATATATTCTGGTGTCCAGCTGCACAGAAACGTGCGAGGCCTTCTCTCCATTTCACACAAGTTGTGACACCCCCCAACCTCCCACCCACAGCTGCGATAAATGCTCGTACTTCTTAATTTGACACCATCACTTTTGTGATGTGGGGATCTCCACATTTCAGGGCATTCAGGATAAATGAGTTAAAGACAGAAGTGACCAACAGACTGGCAATGCTGGAGAAGAGAGTTGAACGTGAGCCTTTGCCTTACTTTTTTTTTCTGTGGTCTATCAAACGCAGATTTTGGAAATGATCCTGTGAGTTCCTGTGTAAACAAAGTCCTTGTCTCTGTTTTGCAGTGGAAGGGCTGAAAGTGGTGGAGATTGAGAAGTGTAAAAACGATTTGAGGAAGCTAAGGGATGAGGTGACCTCGAGAAGTGGATCAAGGTAGCGACACTCGTCCCCCCGCCGTTTAAAACACGTATGACTCAAAAACATCTGATATATAGACATTTCTAAATTACCTATGTCAGCTACCACAGTGTAACATTTATTTCCATTACTTCTTGTGAGAAGTGGGACCCACACATGTCTGAAAAAGCAGTGAGAATGAGAGCGACCAGAGCCCTCTATCAAACAGACGTAGCATGTGTAAATGTATAAACAAAGTCCTCAGTTTTACAAATGGATGAATCCTCCATTAACTGGTTTTGGGAGGGGGGGGGGGTGCAGTTCCCTTTCTCACCACAGCTCCTATACATTTCTGAACTATTAAAATGTTTACCTCAACTTCTCCACAGAGTGAACTGCAACTGCAAATACAACTTTTCTGATGATGGGAAGAAGCTCTCCCCCAGGCGCGATGTCCCGAACTATCCCAAAGTAATACACCAAAGGGACTCCCTTCAAGCCAAGCCTTTCACTGACCATAAGACAGACGCAGGGTTCACAGGACGTAACTGTTATTGATCTTCTCCTTCATCTGTGCAGTACACGCTTTCCCAAGAGACTATAGAGGCTCTCAAAAAGCCCACCTTTGATGTCTGGCACTGGGAACACAATGAGGTTTGCACAATACAAATGCACTGGTGTTTTTTTTGTTACCCAGACAGCATTGCTTTGGTTTGAATTAAAAATATTGCTGGGCCCGCATTCAGAAAACGAGTCAGTGAGCAAAGACTATCCCACAGAACAATTCTTATACTGGATGATACATAATGTCAGTAAAAAAAAAAGGAGAGCATTGTATTTACATGTGCAACAGTTTACTCAGTTATGGATGGTTGCAGATGCTGAGTTGTTTGGAGTACATGTACCATGATCTCGGCTTAGTGAAGGAGTTTAACATGAACCCCATCACAGTGAAAAGATGGCTGGTAAGGCTCAAAGTCGTTTATGTTACATTCTGAGACTTCTGGCTAACATGGAATGCCAGGATGCCGTAACGCTGATTCCTTACAGCTGGCAATCCAGGAAAACTACCGTGACAACCCATTCCACAACTTCCGGCACTGCTTCTGTGTGAGCCAGATGATGTATGGAATGATCCATCTATGCAACCTCCAGGTAGGTGTGTAGGTATGGTGGATGTTTGTGGGGGTAGGTGGAGGTGTGGGTGTAGGTGCTTGTGAGTAGGTATGGGGGGGTAGGCAGGTGGGTATGTGTGGGTGTGGATGGGTAAGTGTCTACATCTTTGAGGCCTGTAGTATTTGAAATCTACCCCCCCATCTTATTCATCTGAAGATTGACATAAATTAGATTCACTGAAATTGCGCATTGGTGTCTGCGGCCTTTCTGTGTAGCAAATGTAAACATGCCAGGTTTTCTCATTTGCCTAAGGACAAGCTCACCATGACAGACATGTGCATTCTGATGACAGCAGCAGTGTGCCACGACCTGGACCATCCTGGATACAACAACACGTGAGTGTCCCCATCTGCCCTTCTCACAAACATTATAGAAGCCAACGTCCTCTCACACAGATCTGATTACATTGGCTGTCACCAATGCTGCATTTTGTGCTTGAACCTGTGCTAGCTACATAAATAGCTAAAGCCTGTTTAGAAGACTCCCAAAATTACCCTTTCAGTTTTCCTGTCTAGCGCAGGTTTCTAACTGCCTCTGTCGCCCCCTGGCAGGTATCAGATAAATGCACGCACGGAGCTGGCAGTGAGATATAATGACATCTCGCCCCTGGAGAACCACCACTGCGCAGTGGCCTTCCAGATCCTCTCCATGCCCGAGTGCAACATCTTTGCCAATGTGGAACCAGAGTCCTTCAAACAGATCCGCCAGGTACACATCCACCATCCCTAAGAGTCGCCTGTCGCTTCCTTAACAAAGCAAGCGACTTACGTATTGTTGCCGTGCCGTTTGTCAAAGTTCTAACAGCTGAACGATGTGATGTGGTTGTGTCTGCAACAGGCGATCATTACTCTTATCCTAGCCACTGACATGGCCAGACACGGAGAGATACTAGACTCCTTCAGACAAAAAGTGGATAACTTCGACTTTACCAACGAGGAGCATGTCAAATGTGTACGCATTCTCAAAACCTATTATTTTTTGCTTTGCCTTTAAAATGACCTTTGGAATAAAGTAGCAGATTTTTTTAATGAGAATAACACTATAGATTAAAACAACATATATTTTTAAAAGCCCTAATGTGGATGATAATTAGTAGCCACCTGTTAGCATGATAAGCATAGGCCTGGTGTACCTTGTATTTCATTCTCTTGTTGGCACTATTTCCAGTTTTGGTTAAAGCGTCTGATGACCTGTTTTTGGCACGCATGGTCCACAGCTGAAGATGGTCTTGATCAAGTGCTGCGACATCTCCAACGAGGTGCGGCCCACGGAGGTGGCCGAGCCATGGGTGGACTGCCTGCTGGAGGAGTACTTCATGCAGGTAACACGTCCCAAACTTTTGCCTGAGTCTCAGTGTTGCAGGAGACGCCAGTTGGCTCATTTAGCGTAAACGGCTCATCGGCCGTCCAGTGTGTATAAAACATTTGTTTTGGGTGGCGCGTGTTTCTTATTAAAGCGGGAAATCATTCGTGAGTTTTGTGTGGCCACATTTGGTTGACTTAGAGTGACAGGGAGAAATCGGAAGGACTTCCTGTCGCTCCGTTCATGGACCGGGACAAAGTGACCAAGCCAACAGCACAAATCGGCTTCATCAAGTTCGTCCTCATCCCTATGTTTGAGACCGTTATGAAGGTACCCACGTTTTGATAGAATGTTTGCAAAGATATTTCACAATTCCACACAATAAAATTACTAGAGCCCACAAGGGGTGCAACAGAAAAGCCTCTACCCTAACAATGGGAGTTGCTGGTTCGAACCACCAAGATACCACAGCCATCAGTTGCTTTCTGGGTGGTACGGATGGCATTATTCTACCCCGTCAGCCACTGCGACAGTGGGCAATCATGGGCATGGGTATGTGTTCGTGATTGTTGACGAGGGCACTTGGCGCCATCTTCTGAACGCAGCGAGCTGCCCTCTGTCACAGCAGGGACAGTAGTTTGTAAAGATGCCTCTGAGAGGTGGCATGTGTTCAGCGCACCCTCCACGGTTGGTGGTTGGCATGTGACAGAGGGAGGCTAGCAAGTTGGTGGGTGGAAATTGACGTACCAACTAAATTGGGATAGAAACGGAATAATATTGAAGGAAAACAAAAGATCGTCTGTGCTTGTAGCTCTTCCCTCAGATTGAAGAGATCATGGTGCAGCCACTGAGAGACTCGCGTGACCACTACGAAGAACTGAAACAGATTGACGATGCCATGTCAGAGGTGGTCATACCCTTCAACGATCGACCCCCTGTATATTCCACAAATACTAACAAAGAACGTAGCAGGCCACATAAAACATCAACATTCAAAGTGGTAAATGGTAACTAGACTTAGCATTGGTTTAGCTGCACTAGCTAACATTGCTACATCCACAGGCCCAAAAGAAGAAAACGGAGAGCATGTCCTTAGGAGGAAAGAAAAAATAGACCTGACTTTCTTCTTTCATAGCACCAAAAATGGTAAGTGGTGGTACCAAAAATGGGTAATTATTGTGGTTAAAATCAAGCGTGTGAAGATAATCGTACTGCACTCGTAGAATAGAATTAATTTATTTGACTCGGGACGTATCACGGACATTTAAACCCTTAGTATTCATCCTTACACTGATGAAGGCCTAAGGGTTGGAATTGTCATGATATGTCCTGAGTCAAATACAATAATTCTATTATATAAGTGCTGTCTGATTATCTTCACTTATTAATAATTTTGAGTGGATTCTGCACATTATTATGTATCATTCAGGAGTGTAGCCAGTTTACTTATTTTCACTTTAAAATCAAGCTTGGCCCAGGTCAAGTTAATACATTAAGCGACTGGATACTAAAAACTGTACAGTTGAATGTAATACAGTTGTGTGTATGTGTATGTTTTCATGTTACTGCATGTGGATTTTTGTCTACAGTTAACTCTCAGTAGGCCTACGCTTGTGACCTATTTCTGACAGACTGAATTTTAGCCAGTCTGAGCTGCCTATCTCTTGACCTTTGCACTCAGCTATTGAACAGTCCAAGAAATTTCTGAGACCAAACATGTTTCTGTTACCAAAAATGTCCAGGTCACACACCACCAAAGGATATATATATATAACACTGTTGAGAAAGATATTTTTCAAGGCCTTTAAAAACACCCTTGAAGTATGTCTCTGTAGTTGAACCCTGTGGACTATGTGGTTAGTGTGTTAGAGCAATCTGGAGTGACATATTCATTCTGCTTTCAGTCCTAATAAGAACTTGTTCACTTTTCCAGGCAAGAGTGCACACTGATCCAGCTCCCCGTGGTGCGGCTTTGGTGTGTTTCATGTTCGACGCTCTCAACCTGTGACTTCTCAACCTTTGGCCCCGTCCTCATATCAGATTAACCTTACTCTCTCTTCCACTGTGTGTGTGTGTGTGTATGTGTTGGAAGGGGGGTGGTGTGACAGGCTCAGCTCCAGTCCCATGATTTTAGGTGAAGCCTGACCCAACCCCCTCACCCACCCACCCACCCTGTTGCCCCCTTGTGAGAAGTGGGGCCCACACATGTCTGAAAAAGCAGTAGGAATGAGAGCGAGCAGAGCCCTCTATCAAACAGACGTAGTACAACATGAAACGTGAATATGACACACACTAGGCATATGCAGAAAGCAATCCATGAAATTTTATTATGCTTTGACTGACACTGAGTGCTGTTTAGAGATGAGAAACTAAAGCACAGTTTTGAGTATTTCTGGAAGTGGAAATGTCAAGTATGAAGTAATTGTAAATGTCATGTGTAAGTGATGTGTTGCTTGCATCTGACAAGTCTGACATCTGACCATATATATATATATATATATATATATATATATAATTTATATATATTTTTATTTCGGGGAACCGCTGTAGAAAACAACAACACAAATATTTCTATTTTTATT
>JAOYMR010000002.1:2449044-2486813 GCA_025802075.1 Tenebrosternarchus preto
AACAGTGTGAACTCTCACCATATATATATATATATATATATATATATATAATTTATAATTAGATTTTTATGGCCTTCCAGCTGTAGTCATAAGCACCACTAATATTTGTCATTTTAGTTGCATCTTACAATATTCTCACAATGAAGTTTATAGTTTGACAAGTATTAGTAAAAACCTGTCAATTTGAGCCAGCGTCTTTTACAATAATTTGCTCATAAAAAAGTAATATTTAAAACATATATTCCAGTGTTTCTAGTAATTTTCTGGAATATATTGAAAGCATATTGCAAGATTTGCTCTTTTGCTGTGGATAATTTAAATCGCATAGTAAAAGGTTACAGAAAGCATCAAATGAAGGTATCAAAGGAATGGAAATTGGTAGATTTAATATTCTTTGATATAGATTTAGGTCTAGTACAGTAGACATCATAAACATTTCTAAAGTTATAATAGATCGTAAAACCACTGGTAAAATGGCTCTTTAAATTAGTTGGGTGTTTTGTAACCTTATATTTTAACAATGACTGGTGTAATAGAAACCAGTGTTTCAAGCCAAAAGCTGTCTGTTGGAACTGGTTCTTAAACATGTGGCATTATGTTGCAAGACAAACTTATTTGATGTTTTATTTTGAAATCCTTAATGCTTGTGTTGCATTTTAAAAGTCTTGCGAGTAATTGTTTTTATGTATAATTTCACAGAAACACAGTTCAGAGTGTCAGAAAACAATATATTGCTGTAAAATAGGATGCTAGCTGTAAAATATTCCAACACATAGTCCAGAATAACTCACTTGATGTCTGGGCCCTGCCTTTTCAACGTGATCAATAAAGTTTAAATGTAGGAGAATAAACACTATGAATTCCATTTGTGTTTTTATTGTGTAACAATTTTGAATGGTACCATTGTTTTGCATAGCCTATAAGGACAACTATGGTTAAAAAACAAATATCTGTGGGAAAGGAGATCACGTCAGATGACATGCCAGGAAGGTCATGTCAAATTAAACCGTCTTTGCGAAACATGTTAGAAACATATGCCTGCGGGTGCTTATGGGTAATTTTCTATGTCTTCAGGTGAGCTTGACACGTTTGCAGTTGCTGTTCTTGCAGTGAACCTGTTTCTGAGTGACTGTTACCACACTCCCCTAGACGGGTGATCATTGTGTAAGCACGCTATCATTATCGTTAATGACCACCAGAGGGATACACTTTACACGACTAATGTTGACTCCCCACATTCTTTCCTGTTGATAAGTAGCGGCAATGTCCACTGCTGAAAACAAGCTAAAGATTTAGAGCAGCAGTTTGTAACTTATGGAATTTCATGTGCGTGGCCCTGTCAATTCAGTATTTCTCAGAGTTATCAATAGATTTTCCAAAGTTAACGTAGGCCAATACTGACTACAACGCATCAGCGGCAGTCTGACAAAGCGACTTAGGAGAACGGGCCTTTATACAAAAAATGATTTTTTTTAAACCAATTTGCATAGGTCTTTGGTCTTATAGCCTATAGAAAATATTTCTGTAGCCTATATAAATAGAGAATAGTTCAGGACTCATGTGTTGCATAAACCTGTTTAGTTGGAGCTCTGCTGTTGCTGCCAGCTGGAACATGCGCTAAAATCACAGCATCACCAAGGGGATAAAAGCATACCAGTATTAGATCAGAGACATTTGCTCAGAGTCCAGTCAAATAAATACTCCCTCCCCTCGCCCTTTCTCGGGCCCTCCTTCTCGTGTTACAGAAGCCTCCGATTTAGGCAAATTAATCCAAGCCAAATTAACCTCAATTTGCAAAACAACAGTGAATGGCAATATGAATCCTATATTTGCATTCCCTTAAATATTTTAGAAAATAAACCCTAACAGCCAAATCATATACGCTACAGTATGAAAAATAGGTTAAAGTCCATCCGCTATCTTGAGCATTTGACAGAATTCTATACACCAGTGTTAAACTCTACCGTTCATGTTTACGAACTTGCGTAGTTGAATCTAATTACTAGCATGTATTCTTAAAATGATATAAGTTCAAGTTTAGTTAAAAATGTAAACATGTCATTACCTAACTTGGCAAAAGTGAGGACATTTATTAAATATTTTTACTAAATAGGTCGTAGATTGCGCGCGCGCTTGGATTATCTCCTGAGACACTGCTGGAGCGCTAGACAGGCTACACGAGCTCACAGCATGGGGAAAAGGATCCGTAAGTGCATTGCACGAAGGCCGCTGGTATTACCGTCTCCGTGTACTTCGGTGGAAGTACTCCACAAGCTGCCAGTGTTTTCCACACTCGATTCACTTTGACGGTCCGTCACATGTGGGGCAAGGGTGACAAATCTGGTAACTCAGTATCGCAAATACTGATGGAGAAGGACTAGTGGAGCCTGGTGGAGATGTGCTATTATGGGTAAACAAATTACGTGGTGCTTAAGACTCAAAAAGTATTTCCTAATACAGAAACATACTAAAACAGAATGTGCTGTTTTATGTTCTGATCTTTTTGTTATTGTTGCATTGTTTCATTTTTTGTTCTTAGCCTACTTTTTTCCAACATAAGAATTAGGCAAGCCTACCAGCACACAGACGTTCGACCTAACCTTCACGCGCCAACTTAAACACTGTAAATTATGACTACAAAGGCTTGTAGAGGCCCTTTTGTCCCACAGTCAGAAGGCCTATTCTGCAAGCACAAGATTCATGCCATTCATTCATTCATTCATTTATTCATCAAGACAAACACCCACTTAGCAAGCAACTAACAAACTGCATCTTTGGATCTGGCAGCGGAACTACAGCCTATTTTAGGGTACTGTGTCTTTAAAGGTCCCACGCGAGGCTGGGAACTTGAAGCTCTATCGAGCAAGTTGTTGAAGTTCGGAGGAAGTGACGGGGGAGTATTCTGAATGGGGGGTCTGGGGAAAGTTGCAGCCTTACGACCGAAGGCAAAACCTGCTCAGATAGCTAACGAGGGCTACTCGGGCATGAAAAATCACTGTCGATCGTCAGTAACTTTCTAAGTCTGAACACTGAGAAGAAAATTTTGACACGGCGATCATGAACGAGTAGCAATGATGAGTAGCCTATTTTTGCTTTCTTTAGCGACACATTCTGTGTAAAATCAGTGCTTCAGTGATTGTATTGCTGGTTTAAATGATCCAAGAGATATGTCCCATTGTTGTGTTAAATGATTAGGGATACATTTTCCCGAGCATTTTTTGTAATGTCCTCGCGGGATCTTTTACCAGTTTCACTCCAAATACTGTTCGTTATCGTTGCTGTTTTATTTCCAATGAGTACATGTTCAGAGTTAAAAGTTCTAGTTCGGTTAAATGATGGACAAATAACCCAAGAGATTTTAGAAGCGGACAGCGAAAGGGACATCATCACACTGGAGTTCAAACAGGGGGATGGAGCTCTTATAACATTCCTGGCCGATTTCAAGCGGGTGAGTATACAAAATTGCGAATTTCAGAAATTATTGTTGGTAAACACCTTCTAAACTTGGGGTTTATAAAGGTCGATTATTATTCTAACCAACAGAAATGTACATAAATAAATCAATATTCTGATTAATGCAATACTCTGTCGGAATTGTTTTATTCGAAATGATAACCGATGCACAGTTGTAACCGATACAAACGGGATTAAGGCGTTTGGAGCGTATTGGTTGGATTTTTTTGGTTGCGAGCTATTGTTGATGGATTCACTTTAAATAAGTCTGACTGAGCAGCAAAGTATAACTGCACCAAACTAGCAAGTAAATCTATTATAACCCATAACATGAACTGCAAGTTAATGATATGAATAAATTGTAGGAGATTCCCAGCTTCTTGCAATCCATTCACAACATAATGGAAGCTTTCTTCAAACACCCAGACGCTCATATCAAAATACCTAACCTGTTTTCCCCAAAACAGTTTCTCCAAAGTACTTTGGTACATTTGCTGAAACGTTTGAGATTGTCTCGTGTTGCCTCCTGGGCCTACTCTGGAACACAGTGCACCTTTTCTTCTGTCTTGACTGACTCAATTTGTAGATCAGGGTCAATATGTGTTTCCAGTCTGCTGCACTTGGCAAATGTGGGGGGAATTTCTGGATAGGGTCTGTTGAGAGCCAGGGAGCAGCTACAGTGTCAACTGAGCACAGCAACAAATCTGTTTCCTAAGGAAAGGAACTGTAATAGGTGTAGCAATAGTTGGGGGGGGGGGGACATTCAAAAGAGTGTGAAACCATGAAGAACAAGAACCAAGAACAAGATGGCAAACTGCCTGTATGCAGTTGAGTTAAAATGAGTTGAGTCGAGTCGTCAAAAAGTTGCCTACAGAGTGTTACACTGAGCTTTGTCTATTTATTTTTTGCCCACATCTCGTTCAAGTTTAACTCGCCATTTCCCATCTCAGATGTCATGCCAAAAAAACACAGTCTGCCCTGGGACCAGCATGATCTCTACAGTGATAAGATTCGCTGGAAAGAGCGAGGTCTGAACGCAGTTCTCTTGAAGGAGGAGAGTCAATGCGCCATCGGTGTTGGGTGTCATTGTCTGCTGGGTGGGGGGGTGAGGGGTGGAGGTGGTTGTTTACAGATACAGCATGATGTGCCGAAACAGGCTTATGCAGGTCTAACCAAACTGAGAGGCCTCTGCAAACAGGACCTGGCTAGGAGTTTTTACCTCACGCTTAAGGAGTGCTTGCAAGTCAGTGGGTGCGTGTAGTGAGGTTCATGTGAACGCACTTTCTGTACTTCGGATGACCATTTGGGAGATGGGGTCGATTTCTCGTTCAGAGTAAAAGTCTCTGAAAGAACAGACCATGTGAACATGTTCCAAGCAGAAGGTCATCCTGAGTTTGTGATGCAGTTCAGTAATTTTAACTTCTGCTTGTAACTGAGGTATCATCAACTGAGGCAGTTTCAGGGACTTTCCTTCAGATCTTCCTTCAGAAGCACTGAAGATGTAAATGATAGTACTAAGCTAAGGGAAAGGCCATTGGCCTGGTGGAACTGCTCCAGCCTGATTGACTGCCAGTTCACCCAATGACACGCTGGGGAATGGTAAAGTCAAGAATAAACAAAAAAATTGCATTTTTTGTCATTTGTAAACAAAGAATATATTGTTTTCTGTTTAACATCTAGATTGTATTTTTATTCTATCCAAAATATCAAGGTTTGATAGAATGGGTTACTCTGGAACAGCTGTAGACATGGTTACTAGCTTGTTCTCATAACTTTTTTAGCTAAGCCACAGTCATGTGGTCGTGGTGAAGAAACGAAGAGAAGCATCACGTGTGTTTGAAAAAGCTTCTGCTCCACTGCTCCTTCCTAACCACACGGGTTAGGACATACCATCCTCCTTGGGAGCTGCTGGAACACACACACACACACACACACACAGGGAAAAGTGCATGCGTATATTTTCTAGGACTTTTATTTAGAGAAGGTGGAGATCAGTTAGATTTGGTGCGTGGGACACGGACAAATGGTAAGCAGCTTTATGTCTGCAAATCTTTTGGGCCTAGGATTTGGACTAGGTTTAGACCTTTGACACCCTCATTGACAAGCCCCCCTGCGTCCCCCCCCCCCCCACCACACACACAAACACACACACACTTCAAAACTGATCTTTTTTTTGGTGGACAACTGTTTCTTTGTTGTTGTTGTTTTTTGTTGTTGTTGCTGGTTTTCTGAGCCAAAGAAATATTACAATAAAATAATGCAGCTTTATAACAAACTATAGATTTTGTCAAATTATTTAAATTGGTTTTGTTAATTAAAGATTTCTGGCCTAACGATTAGCCCTTGGTGTCCAAACAGCTTTGAGCTTCCTTTACAGCTTCAGTTTTCCAGCATGTTCACCCAGAGAAGGTCATGCTCCGACATCCCTTCTTTGCCCAGCCCCCCGTCTCTGAAACCTAAAAGGTCCAATATTAGCTCTTGGGGTTGGAATGTCACCTTCTGCTTGTCTTAATTACACTCGCTATGGCTTCTGCACCTGTTGCTGGGCGAAGTGTAAAGCTGACTTGCTATCAGGATTTAAGGGGGAAATAGTGATTTTGATGATTAGCAGTAGTGATTATGACGGAGATTTCAAAATATTTCACCCTCTCATACATACTAACAGACAAGACAGCTTCAGGGACACCCCACATAACTGGGTGTACCCCTAGGTCGAGCAGACAACTAGAAGGAACAGTGTAAGACAGACTTTATTAGATTTATTAGATTCCTTCTCCATTCATCAGTTTCTTGTGGGATATGTTGGCTCGCAGTGGGATCTGTGATCACAGGAGAAGTGGAGCTTGAGTTTCATGCTTGCTGTGCTGGGATTATCTGCAGCTTTATGACCGTGCTGCACTTTTGTAAATAGCCCAAGTCCAAGTCCTGGTCAACACTAGCAATGTTCATTTTCTTGGAGAAAATTGAAAAAATATGAATCTGTTGTGTGAAAGATATATTTATCTTCACTGCTTGGCTTCTGTCTTGCATTCATGGATTTCCATTTTCAACTTCCACTTGATTTGAATTGTCTCTGTGCCAATTTCTACACAATTAGTTTAGCTAGTTGGAGCACTATATTTGCATTGCCTGTGTTAAAATCAAGTAAGCCTCTTATCCACTGTAGTGCAGGTTCCTAAGGCCGTGTGAAGGGCACACACTTCTGAACTTCTCAGATTGGTTACAGTTATTTATTTATTTTTTGCTGGAAATCAGGGCCTGGAAGTACTTGTGGTGGAGACGGCATCTTGTCATAATTATTGCACTAAAAACTTCAGTCACTGCATATATCTGATGAGATCAATAGTTTGGAGTTTTGGACTATTTGAATAAAAAGAGGCTTACTGCTATTTGTGTAGAACTAGTTAGCGAGCCCCTATTTTATTAAGTCATCATAAGAGAAATGCTGAGCAAGGTCTATAAACATTCTGTGCCAAACTGTATTCAAGTGGAAATGTGATTGGAACACAGTCCTCAGAATTGTTTGGCTATTCAATGACTCTCCAAGACTCTATAGTTAAGGTATTCACAAAATGCATTTATTTTCAACCCTGTTTGTAAGTAATGATTGTTTTATTTAACAGATAACGTTGCTTTCTTTGGACATATTGGAACAGGGTGAACATATTAAACGTGTGCTTCTTAATGTGTTCATCACAGACCATGCTGAACTAGGAAGTATGTGTTTGCCTTTTCAATTCCAACGTTAAGGACTCAAGATTAGATTATCACTTTTACAGTATTTCATCTCCCAATTCATCTGGATCTGCTAACGAAACATCTGCAGCCCCCGTCTCCCTTACCGCTGGAGGAAAACAAAAGCGAAAGGCTCAGATTGAGATGTTTTGCATAGCGGCTCAAAGACCTCCTCCACATTGTCTGCTGTGCTGATGCCGATGCTGCTGGTTCCTTCTGCTCTCTTCCAGAATGTGAAGGTCCTTCGGGCGCTGGTGCTTGGTGAACCCGAGCGAGGCCAGACGCAGTATCAGGCTCTGTGTTTCATCACCACTCTCCAGCACGGGGACATCATCCCAAGTGAGGCCATGGCCAGACTGAGACAGGTGAGGCTCGTCACGACCAGGAACCCACAAGGCCCAGTCAAGTGCCTAAGCTACATAAACTGGCGAAACCTAATAGCTGTCAAATAGCACTGTGTGTTATCAATTAGCATAATGAAATTGACTGAAATTGATTAACTGATGGCGCTTAATTTTCTCCACATTATAATCTTTGGTTAAGCAGTTCCTTTAAGAGTGTCCAACCTCTTACCCAAACCAAATGAAATATGCCATTTTTTTTAACCAAGATTCAACAAGATTCAATAGTTCTGGTCAATTTAATTAAAAAGTATTAGTGTTAGAACTGGCAACTTCATACAATGACAGGGATTCAAGCTTTGTATGTCCTAAAATATGGTGCTGACCCTTATAGAAAAACCCTCACATGGTGCGGGTTGCAGAGGAGAAACGTGGAATGGAACGGATGAACATGAACGTTGCAGTGAACCTGACGTTATCCTGGCACCTCAGCTCCCACATCCGCAACGTCTGCCATGATGCCCGAGACCTCGTACTCACGCGCCAGCAAGATGTCAGGCACTGGCTAGAAAAGGGTTGGTGTCCAACAGTAGAATGACGTTCCCACTCCTGTATTTACATCCGTATGGCATGTGCCTCACCTCGAAGTATAATACAAATATAATGGATCCCACCACAGTTACATCATGTAAATGCACGGGAGATGAATTTCATTTTAAAGTGGCTATTCATTAAATTACGTTTGTAGTCATTAATTAGTTTTCAGTCAAAATGGATCTTTGTAGGTTTTACAACAGAACAGGGCTTATGTACATGTATTCTGTGAATTTTGAGCTGTGTTCCTCCTTAATGGTATCGTTGCCTGTATCTGTGACCTGCATCTTGGCCCGGACCTCGTTTGTCTGCGCAGGCGTGGAACGCTCCGTCTTCCAGAGCGTAGCAGACACAGACGACGGCCTGCGTGGCTGCGGCTCGACGCCAGAGGCCCGTCAGGCTTGCACGTGCAGCTACGATCTACGGCTGGAGTGGTACCCGTGCGAGCTTAAGTACTGCCGTGGGCGTGGCCCCGCCCCCGTCCCCAGCGCTTACCGCTGCGGCATCAGGAGCTGCAGCAAGGGCTACCGCTTCGAATTCCGCACACCACAACGCCAGCTCTGCATGTGGGACGACGGGAGCTGACCTAACGCCAACGCCCCTGTGGATCTGGATTCATGTACGTCATCCCCGAGAGCGTCGCTTCACTGTTAACTTTTGAGTGTTTTTCTTTTTAGGTAAAAAATAGATGAATATTTTATGGGATTTTTTTTAAAGCAGTAAATTCCATTAGTGGATGCTTTTGTGTGTTTAAGGTACTTTCATGTGTTTATAAAGGACCAATATGTAATATTAACATAAGTGTTTAAAATCACCATTGTAGTTCCAATGCATTAATTCAGAATATTGTTTGTCCGCCCCTGCTCCCGTCCCCGCTCACTCCAATCCAGTCCAGTCCATTAGTGTAGACACTCCGATGCAGATCTGTTAAGTGCCCTCACTGGTTTCAAGTGAATCCACAATCAACCTCTTTAGCTAGCTAGCTAACTAGTGAATCCACAATCAACCTCTTTAGCTAGCTAGCTAACTAGTGAATCCACAATCAACCTCTTTAGCTAGCTAGCTAACTAGCCAACTTGCTTAGAAAATTTCAGCTACATCATTTCACTAAAACATCTACCCAGCAATATAACGGTACATAAATCTGACCACACTCATTGTCACAAAAATGAATAAACCCCTTCAAAACAGGTAGCTTTATGGTTTCTATTTACAAACTAGGGATGGTAACATTACGAGATTTGGATGTCAGAATTTGTTCAACGTAGTCAGTTTGAGTGAATTTGCAGTTTCTGTCCTATATTTGTGTCACTCTGGTTGTTGCCGAAGCAGCCAATAGCTGTGACGGACAGCGGTTAAACGCTATCACACATTAGCTTGAGGGCATTATCCAGCACTAGTCAGGATTACTACACCAGCGGTCTCAAATACTCGCTGCCTTGAGAGTCGAGCTGCACGTTTACCAGAATGCGTGCTTGGTTATGGGTGGGTAACCTTAGATGAAACTCAATGTTTATCTACCTCTTCAGGAGGAAAAATAGTTCGCCAGTTTAACTGTCTTTCTGGACACTAAGATGTATCCTTCTTTCAAACGCATTGCAAGTTTTCTCTTGAGTTTTACTACCTCTCTGGTTATGTAGCTTTTCAGAAGGCTGCCGAGGATTTTTTTAGTTCCTGCAGAATCTAACTTTATTGATAAAGTTCGTTTTTGTTTATTATCTGGAAATGGGCAGCAGGTGGGCTCACATGCCAAAACAAACTGACTTTCCACTCTTGGATGTTAATGGCAAAGGAGAACAGAGTGGCCTTGTTGTTGGATAAGCCTGTATTTCAATGTAGCATGTTTCTTATGGTCATCTTATAATCTACAGCAGTACATATATTACATATTGTTCCTTTAATAATATGGTAGATATGCATAAAAAAACAACGTGTATAAACAAAATGCAGTTCAAGGTTTTCATGTCATTTTAAAGCATGGTTAGAATACTGGGGGATTTGAAAACACCTGTTTTTGGTGTTGTATTTGAACAAAGTTGAAGGGCCATTTGTTGCCTTTTTGAGTACTTTAATGCTGTTAAAACTGGCCCCTTGTTTTCCCAGGGAAATGCCCATTACCATTTCCATTGTGAGGTTGTGTTATTGTCAGGGTACTGCTTGTTCTGTATTGTCACACATGTCTTCAGGTTTTAACACTGTGTGCCTAATAGGACAAAGGATATTCTGTGTTGAACCATCAAGATTTATTTATGATCCTTTATTCCTACAGTCTCTACAGTTTAGTCTCAGGGCAAGACTCCTCTTAAGCTTAGGGGTAGATGGGAGTGTTGTTGTTTTTTCCTATTGTCTTACACTTTGTTTAGAGTTATATATGATTTTACATAGCTGAAACTCTGACAGTAAAATAGCCTGTTTTGTACTGGCATTTTTGTAGGTTTTCTTCTTCTCTTTAAGAATGTATTTGGTAGAATTCATTTTGTTTTAATGTACATTTTTTCTCTTTATATTGGTTGATTTGTTTTCTGTTTTTTTGTTGTTGGATGTTTTGCAAAAGTGCCAGATGGTAATATGTTGGGCAGATGATTCATTTACGGTTTTATCTGTAGGCTGGTCATGTCTAACTTTTTTAAATTCTGTTTTTATTTCATGTTGATTACAACTGCTGTATTACACAAGGTACAACATTTCTGTCTAGTCTCTTTTTGAAGTGTTTTTATGCTGTAATTTACAAGTACTATCTGAACTAAGTTATGAAGGCCTCATCTGACCCTCCAGTATAAGCTTGCAGTCCTGGTCAGACTTTGTTTATAACAGATTTGCTTATGGTTTGAGGTGTGAAGCAGCCCATGTTCTGTACTGCAACAAAAACAGCTATGGCACCAGTAACATGGTTCTTTTTGTGTTTTCTATTTATTACTAATATATTCAAGTGGTGCCAAATCCACACAGGACAAAACTCCCAGGACAATTGATGACTATAAGCTTAACTAATTGTTATTTACATTTCAATTACCCCATTATCATGTATGTCCTTTTGGGTTTGTAGATTACCTTAGGGCAGTATAAGGCCAGTTCTGACAAGGAGGTGAAAGTTTAGCACAGTGCAGCATTGTTTTCAATGTGGGGGGCGGGGCGGGGGTATTCTTCCCAACCGCTTCGTCACGTTCACAAACGATGCTGCTACTCGTGTTCGTAATTACAGTACTCCCGTGTCAGTATCGTTACAATACTGCGTTTTCATGCGAGACCTCCGATAGAACAAAAACGCACTATGATACAAATACATTGACAGTAGTGAATCATACACTTGTTTACACAGTATTTAAGCATGTATTTGCAGTTTCACAGTTTAACAGGTTTTCTTACACAACGGATGTGTGGGCAATGTTTGTGATTTGTCATCTGAAAATACATCTACTCAGGGTTTGTTCTTCTAGGAGCGTTGTACATGGGTATAGCCAAAAAGGATATGATGCAAGTAGAGCTTTATACAGTAGATACATTGCATTGCTATTATTCATAAATGATTTAGGTGCTCGTGTTGTCTTGATACTTTTGACGGTGTTTAAAAATGTCTTCTTTCAATAACTGTCATAAAGGTTTTATTTTCTACAGTGTGGGACACATCAACCAAATATGAAAATTAACATGTATGTTACTTAATACGAAAGCATAATTTCATATGCCTGTAAATAAAATTTAACTTTATTTCAGAAATGTATTATGTGGGTGTATAGTTTCAGAATTGAATTATACCTCCAACTGGTTAAGAAGGTATATTGACCTTTTGTACTAAATGAATGAATGAATGAAGAAAGAATTACTACCCCAAAAATTACATTTTTCTTTTGAACACTGCCCTCTAGTGTCAATTGTGTACATCTGCATACTGCCTTCCAATGTCAATTGTGTACAACTGCCTAGTCCTCAGGCAAAAGCTGCCTGTACAGGATGTTCTGTTCAAACAAAGATGCATAACAGTGACAAAAGTGAGAAAGCTACAATGACAGTTGACTAATGCCTAGGCAGGCAGCTGGTTCTTGAACCCAATATATTTAATATAACCTCGTTTCATTGGATATTGTATACTGCTGACACCCTTACAAGATTTGAACTGAACTGTATTTAGCACCAGAAACATAATCCACAAGCAGCACTTCCCTCAAATCAGCATGATAAAGCTCATAATGGATTCAGTCAGCCATTTAAAACACAGACAAGCTACGTACCATACCAATGCAAAATAATCAGCTACTTAAAGAATTTAGAAGCATGACACCATTTCAGTGTATAATACCAAGCACAAGAAAGAGACAAATTTAAAGTCTGAGAGGCAAGACGCTCCAGCACTTTTTCAAAGCCTGCCGTCTCCCTCTTTGTTGTTTTATGCAAAAAGGCTGAGTGTGGATAGGACGCACCGTGGGCCTTATGCAAATCGCCTGTCTATCAGCTCACCCTTGGTCGTGAAAAAGGTGGAGGCTTCTCCACTAACCCACTCTGCCGAACGTTAAAGTCTCTCCCTTGGCCTCCCAGAGCCACGTCTGGAATCTGCTCCCCATTCTGAAACCTGGAGCGAAACACGGAAGAACGGAGAGGAACCTACCTGCCATCTCCTCATCACGGTGAGCACCTGCACTTCTCTATATAACGCCTTCACTCTACTTCCCCGAAGGGCCCCTGCCAACTTCTCCTGCTGCGGTGACCTTCGGCTCGAGTCATATCGCTTTGCATGGTCGCTTGTTAGTGCCGGTCAGCTTTAAGCACTGGCCCATTTAAATGTTTTTGACTAGGAGAGATTAGGGAGACAGAGGTCAAACGATTTGGCGGCGGAGACCGAATGGGGATCCCCTCGGCCCTTATGAATATTACAACAAGCCCTTTACATAGAGGAGACCAGTTGTCGGAGACATTAGAATAAACCTCAAGATCATTTTCCTGGCCATGGTCCGTGTCATGAATCAGCGCAGTGTCCGCATAAAGTTGTGATCCTGTAGGAAAATAAGGCATATTTATCGTTGCAGATATTAAGATGAGCGCAGAGGCCGTGGAGCGCAGGGAACCTCAACACGGACACGCAGGTAAGCAGGCGTCCGACGAGCAGCCGTCAACGGGAACTCAGGGGGGAGGCTTGCAGAAAGAACAGCCGTCGTTGCATTGTGCGTTAAACTGGTGTTTAAGGTGGAAAAAAAAAAAGCGAAGTCCATCACTGTGACAGCTGCCTTTTTCCTGTCTGTGGATGTACAACAAAAAATTTGTACAATTTGCTGAGAATGATATAGGAAAGCGTAAAGAGCAGTTGCAGTTAAAACAGACGCTGAAGGCAAGTGGAATGGCTTTTGTTGTACTTTGATATTGTCACTATGTGCCAAGTGAGATCCAGCACCTAAGGAAAAATTAATTCATTGGCTTTTCATGCAAAGGACTTAATCGACGGACATATCTCCAGTGGCTCACTGCACTGTCTGTTTGTTGGTGACTTTGGTCCAGTGGTCGCAAACAAGGCAGATTCGCATGAAAAAAAGTTTTTTGTCGCCAGAAACGTTCTGGGCTTTTGACTGGCTCTGCTTTGCACTGCCCTGCTCTGTGTCATGGCAGCGGCTGCCACAGTCTCGTTCTCAGGAAAGTCTGTGCAGAGCCCATCAGGATGTTCTCAACCATAACAGCCATGTCGCATGACTTGGTCCCCAAGGGCTTTTGTTTATTTTTTTATTTTTTGCTCATTAGTAACAAATTGAAGAAAGCAACAACACAAATGTGGACATGTTGTGTAGCTTTCACATGTTGTGTAGTTTTCACGTGTTGTGTAGCTTTCACATGATTTGAATGTACTGTACATTTATGTTTACGCTACTTGTATTGAGTAACAAAAAAGAAATCTCTTTCAATTAACTACCAGTGAAGGAATAAATGTGAAGTAAGAACACTACATAAGTTGTTCATACTATACACTATCCATTCCTACAGTGCATTAAAGCTCAAAGGAGAAAGTCAGTAACGGTCACCCCACCTGAGGTTTTTTTTTAATGAGGTTTGTAGCATAAACCTTCACTAGCTGTACAGTAACGAAACCTTGGATGACTCGGACATGAAAGGGTGTGTGTAGCTCTAGGATGTGATGTGCACGATGGACATGGAGCCTACCAGGATGTGTGTGTGTGCAGGGGAAGAGCGGGTGGGGTTGGCGGGTTGTTTGCAGTGAAGTGTTCATCCCCTGAGGCAGAACCACAGTGCTGGGTAATTACCTCAGCATGGAACACAGTGTCTGAAATGAGGAACTTGGATTCTCAAAGAGCACAAGATGGAAACAAAACGTTTTTTTTGTATTGTATTGTTTCCTGTAATATAGGTTTCAGTTATAAATCCTGGTTACCAAAGCGCATGTTCATAACCACATAGTAATGCTTCTGAAGAATAATATATATTTTCATGATATGTATCGATTCAGAAGTGTATATAAAAATATAATCTTTATATGAAAAATGTAATTATTCAAGTGGACAAGAAGTCTAGTCTTTCAAAATAATCTTTCAGTGTAATGGTTGAAAAAAACTGACAAATGAGGGTGAAAGTTTACTTAAACAAATACATGTTACTTAAAACATTGTAATAAAAAGTGTTATCAATTATTCACTGAAGCTATTCAGCTATTGAATTATTCAGTGAATAATTTTATCTACATTAGCAACCTACTATTTTTATTTTTTCTTATATTTTAATTTACCTTATTTGAAAAGCCAAATTAGACCATTAACATTTTAAAATACTTATAATTATGAAATGTTCAGATATTTTGTTATAAAGGTTCTGTAAAAGATTGGACTGCTATCTCTTGCCAAAGGGTTTACTAAAACCTGACCTAAAAGTAGCAGTTCATTGGCTACTTTTGTAACGTGAGAAGCTGCTTTATGCAACCTTATGCATGTTAAGCAGAGGATACCGTGGAAATAATGAACAGACGCCTCAAACAGCCAAACACACAGAAATAGATGAAGCTTTGTGCCTTTCCAAAAGCATTTCTGGAGCTCTAATAAATCAGTGGCAGTCATCATATCTAGACATGACTGCTCTTTGTCTCACCGAGCCTCTCACTGCTTGTGTCCGTGTTGATATTGTTGTTGTTGTTGTTATTGTGGTTCACCCGTGAGCTCTTGTCAAATGAATAAAGGTTGTATAATAACAGTGTGAACATGCAACCTGTGATTACACTGGCATTTGCTGTCTCTCTTGTCCTGTGAAGGGGGGCTGAATCTGTTACTAGTTGTGGTTGTAAAACAGCTTTGTAATGTTCCATTCGATGGCTTGCAGAACTGGGTGTGAAGACGTCTGTTGTCTTTGCAGTGTTTGTTGTGCTTCTTCAGAGAGCTAAGGTGAAACCAAGTGAACTAAAATGATTTTCATGTTCAAACTGTCCTGGCAACCCTCAGCTTTATCAACAACTTTTTATGAGCTCGGTTTAAGGTTGCAAGTTGGAGAATATACAGTAATACTCATCAGTAACAGATGAATGTGCTGAATGTGATTTGAGTTGTGGCCACCCATCAGCTGAATTTAGATTTTTTATGTATTAGTACCTGCAATAGATTGTGTTAAGCTTTGCGAAAGTGTGTGTGTGTGTGTGTGAGAGAGAGAGAGAGAGAGAGAGAGAAAGAAAAAGGGAAAGAAAAAAGACTAACAGCTAAAGAACAGAGTAAGAGATGCACCTGGGGGTTTGTAAACATTCAAATATGAGAGCCTGCAAAAGGTTGCCATAGATACGTGCCTATTTGCATGGGTGCTTCATTTCCATACTGGAAGTTTGGTTCAGGGAGGAGGGCCGATTTCCATAGTGCGGCATGAGCGAGCACTGAAGCTCTAACCACAGGCTTACCTAGCTCCATTTGAATTTCAAATCAGGAGTGATTACCTGGTACTGATGACCTTTGAACTCCTTACAGCACTGCATGAGCAGGCATAGTGTTTAATATGACCAAAAATATTTCAGCTTTTGGAGAGGCTGATACAGTCACGATAGCGTCATCGGCATCATAATACCAGCAACATTGGCAACTTTTATGTGCAGTGAAAACACATAATTTAGAAAGATGCCACTGGGACTTTCAAAACATAGAGATCTACTTAGTGTTTTTTGTGGTATTTAAGTGATTATTGCACTGTTTAACAATACTGTCTTTTCTCTACAGACATCGAACAAAACGGCATTGACTTCACGAGACAGGTAACTGCAGAAATGAATATTCAAGACTGCATAAAAAGTGTCACAGACTTGCATGTCATAAAAACTCGCGAGCCCATAAACATCAAACACAAACGTTTAACAGCGGCTCCACGATTCTCCGACACAACATCAACTTCTCCCACCGCAGCGTGTCTCACGTGAGCCGCTGCTAGCTCGGTGTGCACACTGTGTTGTCATGCAGTGTTACGTATAGGACCGCACCAAGTCTGGCGTCCAGGAACTTGCCTCAGGCTCCTGAAGACCATTTGCATACGCGAGGGCCTACAGCCAGGGATGGCATGTTGTTCTAAACCTTCCTCCTGCAAAACGAGTCAGGCAGCCTTACTTGTCTTTGTGTGGATGCACAAACACATGCATGCATGCGGCATACACTCGCGCTCACACGCACCTGTATCAACACACAGTGTTACAAAAACATTTGTGAAGTAGGGCCTTAAAAAAAAGGGTTTGTCAACCTTTCAAAAACCCATTGTTTGACTGAGCACCCATGACTGTCACAGGTCAAGTTTGGCTCTGGTCTCGTCCTACAGTACTTCAGCTTAGCAACTTTCTTGCATTACAGTACATATGATTTGGGCAAAACTTTTGGGGCAGAATTTGGCCTAATACACCGCCACTATGTAAGCAGCTCGATATTCAGGGCATAAAGTTCTACAAATGTTTCTATCCCATCCACTCAATAGTCACAAAGCAAATACACAAAATATTTTTTTTAAACGTGAAACTCCCCTGTAAGATATGAACTTAACTTGGTTTATTGTGGTCCACAGATAAAGACTGAGGACCTAAACGATTCTCCTCACTCCACCTCAACACACAAGACATGCCATCTGACACAAGGGTCATCGGTGGCAGCAGGACAGTTGCCTGGGGTACCCCATTGTTACGTCCACCTTGCATAGCCATGTAGCAAATCAGACAGTGTTGTTCTATGGGCTATTGCGAAGTGCCTTTAGTCATGTAACGGATGTATGTGCTGTAAGAAGGCCGCTGTGGTGTAATGTGATTGCAGGAGCTGCCATCGCTACACCCGCTGCCCCAGCTGGTCCTCATGCCCGGTTCACACCTGTCCTCGCCCTCGCCCTTCCTCCTCTCTCAGACCCAGCCTGGGCACCAAGGTCAGTCCAGCAGGGCACAGGCAGCCTGGTTGTGCATTACGCTGGTCTCCAGGAAAATGTTCTTGCCTCCAATAAACTACTTCACCCCTATTCTAACTAGATTCTTTAAAACAGATTGAAACAGATTTCTGAAACTTAACTGAGTAAAAATCATCCACCAAAAGTCCACAATTGCCCGATAAATCTGTTTCCATTTACAAAGATATTTACAAAGACCAGAGCTTAAAATACTATGAATACCATATACCCAGAGTTTCAGATACGCCATTCTCAGAAATTACCATCTCAAACTTGAACACTGTGGAACTACAACTTGTTGGTTTTCAAAAACGCACGTGTGATCCCAGAGTCCAATTTACAAACAACAAACACATCCCTCAGGAAGCACAAGCCCAATGGCTCTTTTTCATGTTACGGTCTTTCAGAAGAAGACCTAAAAAAAATCCTAAAATCGGCTGAAACTATTAGCTGTGTGTTAGCAGGGCATTGCTGCATCTGAAAGCACTTCCCACAACGTCTCACAGTTGCCTACTTTCGCTCTCATTCCCACCACTGTCTCACAGCTCTGCTGCAGCCAAATCTCCTGTCCTTGCAGTCCCAGTCCCAGTCCAGTCTCCTGCAGCATCAGCCGGGTCTTGCCCTCACGCCTCAGGTAAACACTCTGGACCCCGATGGGGCCGGTCGTCCATCTGTCCAGTGGCCGTGTAGGACAGCTGTCTTTCTCCGCAGGCAATGGGTCGGACAGGCCTGGCCGGGTCCTCCTTGGACAGCCACTTGGACATGTCCCACCTGTCGGTACCGAAGAACGGAGGAGCATCCCAGCAGGATGAGCCCAGCGATCTGGAGGAACTGGAGCAGTTCGCAAAGTCCTTCAAACAGAGGCGGATCAAGCTCGGTTTCACACAGGTAAGGATACTCATTACAGTAGCAGCTTTTATTCTATCAGTGAAAGGCCTGCAAAAAGTAATGGAAAGATCTGAAGCAGAGTTGGGTCATGGTGACTCAGGTTTATTGGATGCTTTCAACAGGAGGTTTTAGAAAGTTTTGCTTTGTGTTGGACAGGAGGCTTTGCATGAACAGTCAAGTGGATGTTAATGGGACTGCAATGGTTTCATTGATGTGATGGATATTTCAGGGGGACGTGGGCCTGGCTATGGGGAAGCTGTATGGGAACGACTTCAGTCAGACCACCATCTCCCGCTTCGAGGCGCTCAACCTCAGCTTCAAGAATATGTGCAAGCTGAAGCCCTTGCTGGAGAAATGGCTGAGTGATGCAGGTACAAAGCCATGTAAACCCAGTCCATCACGAGCAGTACTGAAGGCCCTGGATGCTCCTATAGCTCAGTATAGCTCCTATAGCAAAATACTAAATAGCAACACCAAGTTGATGGACTCGATTCCTAGTAAGCACTCATACTGTCATAATGATGAAAATGTAACGTTGCTATGGATAAGAGAGTCTACTAATTGCTGGAAATGAACTGAAGGTCACGAGTTTGGTAACTCCATGAAGACTGAAGGAGCGGGGGCCGTTCTTTTGATTGTCTGTGCCTTGCCCATCCTCAGAAAACTCTCCTTCCGACTCCATGGCTAATCCTACAACCTTACCGCCTCTTCTGGAGGGCTACGGGAGAAAAAGGAAAAAGCGGACGAGTATTGAGACCAACATCAAGCTTACACTGGAGAAGCGCTTCCTAGACGTGAGCATTTGACACCCTTCAACAGAGGTCTTAGCCACTAGTTTTCTGGCATTGCAGGCCTCTAATTCACCAAGTAGATCAGAACTGTCGGTACCTTGTAGCCGAGTTGATTAATCAGTCTGCTGATTATTTACAGAACCCCAAACCAAACTCAGAGGAGATCACACTGATCTCAGAACAGCTGTCAATGGAGAAGGAAGTGGTGCGGGTGTGGTTTTGCAACCGGCGGCAGAAAGAGAAGAGGATCTACTGTCCAGTTTCCACCTCACCAGTAAAGACCCACAACTACAATGCTAGACTGGTGGGTCCAGGTTTTTTAATTAAAGAGACCCAATATTATGGTCAAATTGTCACTGTGTATTCACCTCATCAGCCTTCAACAATTTTAACAATCTTATAATTATAGTTAGTGACTCAGTCACCCACAGTAATTTCTGTTTGCTAGCAGGGAATAGTAAATGTGCATATTGTAGCGTATGGTTTATCTGAGAGGGTAAACTGGTGCTCATAACGTCTACAGTTTGGGATTTCAGGATACCTTTAAAAGTTATCTTACAAATTCCTTCTGAAGTTTGCTTCCTCTTCAGCTAATATAGGTCACTTATTGTTTCAGCCTCCCCCTACTAGAGCATTCAGTCCTCTTGCATCTGGAGGTGGTAAGTCTCATTTGAAAGCAGAGTTTTCAAAATGAACAGTGAACAAATGTTTTTCACCTGGGCGGTTTACAGAAGGACTTGAGTTAACATGACATTGTTTCTTACAGTGTCCAGCAGCTCCTCTCCAAACAGCCCAAGTCGTGGCTCCTCCCCCAATACCCTGTCCTCTTCCTCCAGCCCTCTGACATCACAGGGGGTCAACCAATCCTTCAACCCTACGAGGTAAAGCCCACTCACCTAATACCAGTATTGTCATCCAGTGTGCTAGTATATGCAGTCACGGGTATGTTCCCTGCAACACACAAAGGCTTTGTGTTCTCATTGCATACCTGGAAGTACCAGCTAAAGTGCCCTACCACTAGAGGGCATGCATGTAGAATGAGAGTTAAATTAGTCTCATGTATTCAAATGTTCTACATTTCCAGTTAGGAATCCATGACACACATAATTGTTTCAGTTTTTCTTCGTTTCCCTCCCCTCCACAGTTCGTGGTATCGTTGGAACACCACTACATATCACCACTGAGTAAAAGCCAGTTAAAACAGAGTGAGATGAAGTGCCATTGTTTACAGTTCTCTCGGTGGGTGAGTCCCCATGTAGAGCGATTACTGTTCTAGTTCACACGCTGTCTTCATAGTGGCGGAGCTCTGAAGTTTCCAGTTAAGAAGCTTTCCATGATAAGAAAGGAAAAAAGCCTCCTCAGAATCCCCATACATTTCAGCCATCTGACTCCACCAACGTCGAAATGTAAAGAGAGATAAAAGGAACCAACATTTCAGGTTTATATGGCGTATAAAAGATCACAATTCTGAGATATCGGGAGGGATATTGCTGTTTGAAGGCAACGTTTACGTAACCATTTTCAATTTATCCAATCCCAATTGGGATATTTAAATATGAAGGTGTAAATATTTAGTTCATATGTGACAACATGAACGCATCCTCTCTGCAGAAAGTAACAATATCGGGATTTGAACATGCAAGTGTATATAGCATTGGCTTAAATTAAAATATGAAGTGTTCAGTTATCACTGACATCAATGCATAGCACTTATCACTAATCAGGCACATTTATGAGTCTAGAATCAAATGCTTACTGACTCTTATTACATTAAGTTTATAAATGTTTTTTTTAAGTTGAACTTTTGTGTACTTAATTTTGGAATGTAATAAAAATGTAGTTGAAAAGGCAGTTTTGGTTGGTTTTCCTTGTACCAACGAAGTAGTCTTCTAACTTTCACACTTTGTCTTTATGACTTGTTTGCTTAATGCCACTTATCTAATTGTGTATTTGCTTGTTTCGTGAAGCATAAAACTGTTTTTTGTAAAGGCAACCATTATGTACACTTCAATGCTGGACATGACAGTATGTTTTATTGTTTAACTCCTATTAAACAGATTAACCGCTTATGTCTCTCTCGATCTTAATTCTTACCGTCAATTGTCGATTATTTTGTAGATTGTTTATCATTTTGGATTCCATGGATATGCTCCACTGAACCAGTAATTCTGAATTCAATAAGGGTTTAAATAAGGGCTTAAATAAGTTACGGGTTTAAATACGAGTTTAAATAGTCTCACTCAGCAAACCACTCTCATATTTCAGACCACACAATGTCTGTTCTTTGTAATTCTAGGCCAAAGTAAGCAAATTAAAATAAATTTAAAATGTATAGAATTATAAAAGATTGCTAGCTTCCACTGCTATGTGATAGATAAGCTAGTAGACAGTAAATGTCTAAATTAGGGGAAACTGCAAAAAATCAAGAGGATAGATGCAGAATAATTTTATTAAATTATTGTATATTGCATGATTCTTTATTCAGATGTTATTCACTGAGAAAGACATTGCTTAAGTAAGAACATGAAATAAACTAAAGCAAAACATGGAGCTGTGAAAAATGAAAGGACAGCGAAACCCTAACCCTAACCCTAGTGTCTTAACCATGGAGAGCATGCTTAAATGAAAATGTCTTTGAAAACAATGGAGAAAGGTAAGCACAAATAGTCTTATTCTGTTGGTTGTCAGTTAGAGCAGATCTACAATACAACCCCCCCTTCCACATACACACAACCCCCACTCAGAAGAGTGTGCAGGGAAGGACTGTGTAAGCTCAGAAACACCTGGACATACCTGTTCCCCCCCTCCCCAACTCTTCTGCTGACTCGATAGTGCATGTCCAGTGTCCAAAATCAGTCTTTTGTGTTCTTTCTGAGGAGCCTGCACACAGGACTACAGCCCCCATAAAATAATTATAAAAAATATTCTGTTGTGGATTCATGGCCGTAAGGAATGGAGGTAAAGGAGGGGCTTAAATCGAGCAGAATCAGTCTCATTATTGAACTGAGATTTTGCCTGCCAACCTGTTAGCATGTTGTATTTATAGATATTTATTATGGGCATACATAGCAAAACAATAGTTTCAAAAGTTTATTCACTTACAATGCAATGATCCTTACAACTGATCAAAGGTGATCATATATGCTACGCTATGGATCTCAAAGCCAAATACAGTCCTAGATTTAACAAGACATTGTTTCTTACAGTGTCTAGCAGCTCCTCTCCAAACAGCCCAAGTCGTGGCTCCTCCCCCAATACCCTGTCCTCTTCCTCCAGCCCTCTGACATCACAAGGGGTCAACCAATCCTTCTACTCTACCAGGTAAAGCCCACCCATCTAAAACTATAGTGTTGCCATCCAATATGCTAATACATGATAGTGTTGTCATACTCTCCCAAGGCGAAGATTAGGCCAATGTGTGTATATGAAACCATCAACATCCATTCATATGCAACAGAATGTTTGAAATACAGTATATATGTAACTCTTGTAACTACTGTTGACAGTAAAATACGTCCTGCCGAGGACATGCTCTTGTTTATGCTGTGGTAATAAACACTAAAGTTTTATTTGAACTTTGTGTTCCGACTGACTTTATTTTCACGGTTCCAAACTGTACAAATAGTATCAGTACATCCACACTCAGCAAAAATATGAATTACCAACTGATGAGCCTCACTGGTAAAACAGAGTACAGGAAAGATCTTTTCCAAATAGTCATACAGGTCTTGATTAACTGAAAAAAAAAACTGGGGGAAAAAACCCTTACTATTAGCAAAATCTTTTTGTTTGAATTCATTGGCAATTCACAAACCTTGTCAATAAATGCAATCAATCAATAATAAAGTAAGTGTGTGTATGTGGGTGGGATTGACTTTAAATAAGACATTTTGTCTTGAAGGCTCCACTATAGGATACGAACAGCCAACACTGTTTCTATAATGGCAACTACTAGAACAGGTAGAAAAAACGACTTTGTATGTACAAGTTGTAGTTCGAGTCTACAGCCTATTTGTTGATGGCACTCTAAACACAGCAGCATGATTTACTCCTGAAAAAACACTAACACTGCTGTGCCTAATAGGCTTGTACCAGCTCAAACGTGCCACCACCGTTGTGGTGCTAATACTGTGTAAAGAATGATCATCCACCTAAATAATATCAAGTTATGGTTTTGTGGTCAAATAGACTACAACCCGGAACTTTAAAAAGGGCTCGTGAGTATATGTGTTTTTAATGCAGCAGCTGGTCATTACATGCCAACTTGCGTCTTTTCATTCCCTCTGGCCTCCCGATGTTTTCATCTCATCCAATTCCGATCTAATGCAACATATATTGCACACACACATGCACATATATGAAATAGAGGGTCCTAGAATGTCATTCTAGAGTAGGAAAAAAATGAATTAGCTATTGTTAATAATGTTTCGCCGACTTGTGCTTATGTATCTTTGAATTGGTCAAGTGTGTTAATCGCATGCCCGATAATGTTCAGTGATTGCATATAAAGCTAAACTAGTTAGTTTTGGATTGGTCTCTGAAGAAAGTTTTTACTTTTCCAAACAAAACTGACCAGAACAGTAGCGTGGCTCATTGAAATGGAAGGCTGTTATAAAATTACAGATTAGCTTTTGGGAGGGGTGACTTCTCTTTTATTATCAAAGGCCTTAATTGCGTGCACCTGTTACGACGACGTAAAGGATAAAATCACCCGTTATGATCTCCCAGTTCTGGCCGGCTAATTATAAAATGTTCCTTTGTAATAAATTAGGAATGTCCCATAATCTGACATTTAAACGTACAAGATTACACTGTCGGGAAAAATGTTTCTAAATCTTCAGACGAGAGATAAATTTTTCGATCTTCATTTAACTACGGGGCTGCATGACTGGGATATGAACGAGGATATTAAACTGTCGACGACTACTGACCAGTTCTATCAAGGTACAGAGTGTATACAGAGTGTATGATATTTAAAGTAGGATAAACCTTCAACGACCGACGTATTTGACAACGTGTTTGATCTCGCTAAAACCATTCTACAGACGAAAAGCAAAATGACCGATATTTGGCGCAGTGGCGTTACTCGAGGATCTCGAGAAGAACGCTACCAGGAGCGGACTCTATCCAAGGCCCTTCCGACTGTGAAGGTGTGCTAAAACAGTACACATTTCCTCATCTTGATAACCGTATGTGAAAGACCCTTGCATTTAACCTTCACCTTTGTTTAATGTTTGACTTGCAGACTCTACAGTCCATCCGAATTTGTGGTTGATGGTAAACCCAAATAAAGCTTGCCCTATAAAATACCCCAGTAATGCAAATAAGCCATTACTCCCCCAAGCAGCTGCAGACCCACCTGTCGCATGTCCTTATCTGCCAGCATCTGTGCAAAACCTGCACCTTCTCCCCTCATCTGGTGAAACCTGGCTAGATGAGTCCATGCACGATGCCTCTCTCTCCAGTGAATACCAGGTGAGACCCGGGTGGCCCTTCTGGTCCAGACCTGAAGAGTGTATTTTAAAAAGCAGGGTTTCTCAGTAAATTGAGTAATTCTGAGTCAAAAGTGATGGTTGTCTAAGAGGAACATCTCCTGCCTCACCTACTGGACATTTTGACTTTTGGTTCAAGTTGTCTGGCTCAGTGAGAAGTACTGATTTGGGAAATACTTCTGATCTTGCATTCTCTTTAAGCCTTTTTCATAAGTATTTTCCTTCTTTTACTAAGCACATTCACTCTACAATAAACTTCAAGTAAATGTTTACATTTGAGATCCTCACCATCATAATGTAGTGCTTTTACAAGAGTTGTGCATCCTTGATGTTCACCTCAATCAGAATAAGCAAATGAGAGCTTTTAGTGGATTGCTGTCGAAGGTGTTGTAATCATGAGTCCCGCCCACTCTTGTCACTCAAGCTCACTGATGATGACGCATCCTCCATTGACGTGCCGATCTGCCGCAAGGTGAAAGGCGTGCGAAAGAGGCGTGGTTCTGCAGGCCCATCCCCCCGCAGGCTGGGCCTGGCTCAGAGTAGGAGACTCCAGAGGGCCCTACAGGACTGCCGCAACCTGAAGAGTGGGGCGTGGCCTCGACCCCCTGTCAACTACTGCATCCTTATCGCCATGGCGCTGAGCAGCAGCCGCACAGGCAGCCTGAACGTCCAGCAGATCTATAACTTCACCAGGTGAATAGAGGAAGGTCTTTGTTTCTATACTTTGCCAGTAGCTGATTTTGTTGCTTGCTCCTCAAATTTAGCTAGGGTTGCCAAATTGGCCTGTAAAGAGCCATAGCTTGTCATTGGTTTTTTTTCTGTTCTGAAACGTATGATGATCATATGATAACTATCAAACCGTACCACCCGTCGTGTTTCCCCAGAGAGCACTTTCCATTTTTTCTTACGGCTCCCGACGGATGGAAGAACACCATCCGCCACAACCTGTGCTTCAGCAACAGTTTCAAGAAGACCCCACAGCAAGTGACCGGAGAGGGGAGGAGGAAGTCCTGTCTGTGGCACCTGACCTTGGACGGCCGGCGAAGGCTGAGGAACGAAATCCATACCCTCACTGCCGACTCCTTAAGAATGCTGAAGAGAAGCATGAACTTCCCAGGTGATTTGATCACTCCAACAAGTACATGGAGTAGTGTGAGGGATCCTAATTATTTTTGGTTCAGGCTGGCCTGCAAAGGGCTAAAGGTGTGTCTGTACTTGTGCTTCCTTTAAATTTCTGTTTATGGAAAAGTGGACCACAGTAATCTACCTTGTTTCCCTTAATTCACCTTTTTCTTTTTATTTACAGATATGATTCAAGCACTGTTCAAGTTGTAATCTGAAGTGCCTGGCAAGAATTTAACATGAAGACATGTATTGTTTTGAAATGGAAACCATAGTCAATAACTGAAAGCTAATATTGTAACCATTTGTTTTTCTTTCCGTGTGATTATTTTCGCTTTGAGTATTTCCTTAATATTTTCAAAGTAAATATTACTTTATGCATTTAGCACTACATGTCGATTCGTTTTGTTGATTTGTAGTTTCTCATCCAAACCACGAGACGGCAGTCAAGTCTTTCAGAGGATGTTTACTACACGTTATATCAAGAAGTGTCTGTGCCTCTCTAAGACCTTAAAAATGGTGGTTCTGAAAAAAAGAAGCTAGCTATATAAAATGGGTCCGTTTTATTGTGCGATATGTAGACAGACTGATTTCTCAGGAAAAGGACACATCTTCGGGAAAAGTCATCAGAGCAAACTTAAAGTAGTTCTAGTTAAATTCACAGAAAAGGTAAGATGACGTACCAGAGTGCGCTAGCTAGCTAGTTAACTAGCGTTAACATTTTCTGTGATGCTTAGCAAGGATGTCTAACTAACTTGACCTTATGATTCTTTTCGGTCTTCCAGTTCAGTTTTTTGGACACAGCAGTTGTATAACGTAATTGTAGTTTAAGCCGTTTTATTAAATAATGTGTAACGGTAATTCGTTCTTTTGGACATGACATTGGCTAGCTATGAAGCCTTGGCCAACATGAGAGTTTACATAGCTAGCAAGCCAATCTCTGTCTGGTGTGGGAAAATACAAATGTTCTTTACCTCGCACAGGTCAAGGAAGCACGACGGTCTATGAAACGACCTCAGGTGGTAAAATTCGACTTTGTGCAACATGAGAGCAAATTTTGGTGTTACTGTTGCGGGCTGGAAGTGAAGAAGCACGTCACCGACGGCAACGTCACTGTTCTTCACGGAGGCTTGCTGGAGCACATGAGCACGTAAGCTTTTACGTTCCGTGAGCTGTTTAACGGTAAGCGAACTGCAGAAGCTTACAATCGTTCACTGAGTGAGATGGCTGTAATATTTAATTTCAGCCGAGAGCACCGCACAAACACGCACGCGTTCTGGTGGAAGAATAAAGCTGATCCCAAGGTTAGAGACAAATTCATCATCGCGGAGGAAGAGATCGAGAGGTATGGCAGCTTCTCCTTACCTGAATTCCTATCTTTCTGTAGCGTTGGCAGATTGTATTTACTGTAGTTTTGTCTTTTTCCTTAAGACTGCTAACGTGTGTAAGGTGTTCTTGTAGATTTAAGGCAGAAGTTGCCAGAGCTGTAGAGCAGTATGAGGAGAAAGAGGACACACTTATAAAAGAGGTAAGGTGTATGTCAAACATTTCAGCAGATCTGTTCCACACTGGAGAAAAGCACTGTGCTTCCAGTATTTTCTGCTTGGATGTGATTTTCATATCATGTTTTCTAGCAAGCCGCCATCATCAGGTCCCAGGAGCATCACAGGCTGGAGGTTCTACAGTCTCTGATAGAGGTTGGTTTTCCTGGAATGAGGCAACAGTATCCATATCTCTGCAACCTCCCCACCATCTGGTTTCCAATTAGAAAATGGTTGTGTTGTCAGTTTGGAACAGTTATTAATGTGTGATGCCAGAGAATGCAAAGGTTACTGTTATTTGTGACCTGCTTAAAATGTCAGTTAAAACAACACGGATTGCATATAGAGTCAGAATTATTTCAGTGAGCTCAAGTGCTTTTGTGAAATGTGGGTCAATGTTGTTGACGTTTCCTGAATCGAACCCAGCCGGAGTCAGAGTTCCAGCAGTCTGCCACACAAAGCCAGCGAGTTGTGGAGCAGACGGCCTGGTAAGACATCCATGCTCGCGCAAACCTGAGCAACACGGGCGTACCACTCACGCATCGCAATCTAAAAATGATAATTGTCCAAAAAAAAAAAAATCCATGATGCTATACATGAAGTGGGGAAATAACCATAAAGGTACCCTGGAGTCTCTCTTGGTGAATTTGGTCCAGGGTAATGATTCTTTTGTCTCAGTAGCATGAGTTCTGATGTGGCAAGGAGCTTTCAAGTTAGCTGTCATGACTCGAGGGACAAGGCAGGCCCCAGCTACGAAGACCCCTTCCTGCACAACCAGTGGGCTGATGCAGGACATGGCCTCACTTTCATTGGCCATCAGGTAATTTCAGCTGACTTCCGATGCAGTTAACATTGTTGGAGTTCAGATATTCGTCATAGTTTGACTCAAATCTAATGTGGCATCGTGTCTCCTTATGAAGGATTGTTCTGGTAGTGGGAATGTCCACACGGGTGAGTGATCAACCGTTATCAGTGGCAGTTCTAGTTTGTGGTTGGATGTTGAAGTGTTGCTGGATGAGTTCTGTTCTGCTGTAGGAGCCGTGCCTCCTTGGCTGCTGGATGAGCCCAATGATGAGGGCGGGGCTAGCTCCCAGCAGGAAATTGGCCCCTCCCTACAAGAGTTCCTTAAACACAGTGCGTATGGGTTTTCTTGCTTGTCTGTGGTTGAGCTACAGTTAAACTAACCTTTAATTCCTAATGGTACAATGTCTGGACCATTGTGAAAAGCAACTGCTACCAAGACTAGTAGTATGTGGGTGTTGATGTAATGACTTTATCTGTTATGATTTTAATGTTTTTCTTTAAAAAAAAAAAAAAAAAAAGGAAAGGGGCTAACTGTGGATAGAGTAAACCGCAAATTTGCATGATTTTAATTGTACTAGATTCCAGTCATTATTAGCAATGTTGGCACTCAGTTTGGAGTTGATCCTTCTCACCTGGCGGTCCTTCCATAACAGAAGTGCAAGAAAAGCTCAAAAAGCTCCCAGCCAACCGCGTGGGGGCCAACTTCGACCACGGCTCGCACACTGACGCTGATTGGCTGCCATCCTTCGGGCGCGTGTGGAACAGCGGCCGGCGTTGGCAGTCGAGGTGAGCTCAGCTCCGCCCCCTCACACGCTCCTCCACCTGGCCGTCACCCGCCGCTGCCGCTCACCCACACCGTTGTGCTCATTCTGTTTAGGCACCAGTTCAGACGGGAGGAGGCTAAAGGGAAGAGGAAGCGGGAGGAGGAGGATGGAGGGAAGGTAGCAGAGAAGAAGAATCACCTCTGTAATGGAGACTCGTGATCAAGCGTGTGTGTGTGATGTGTCCTGGTTATGAAAAGGGCGGCCTGGATTCTAAGTGTAAGATTTTGTCCACCAAAACAAATGTGTAGATGTTGGTGAAGGATGTACAGCTGTATGTAAAACCTGGCAAACTGAAACACCATCAGGTCCAAGTGTTCTGTAATTGAAGATTATTAATAATGTATGTATTGGCTTTCAAGTCATCTAGTTGAATGCAAGAACATGGACTAGATTAGTGTTTGATTTCTGTATCATACTGAGCTTTTTCTCACATTGAGAATTCTTTATCTTCAGAACTGTATGTGAGGAATATAAACAGTACTTTATTCAGTACTTTTTTTTTTTTTTCTTCAATTGTCAATTCTGATGTTCTTATGAACATCATAAAATGTTCCTGTTATGTCCCAAAGCTGAAAGAATGCGTAAAAGACTATTGACTGGGATCAAACCATTCATTCAGTTGTGTTTCCAGTTTATTGAATAAAGTTTCAACATATGAAGTGGTTCTTGTATTGTTTTTTTGTGGGATAAAGCCAACTTCACTCTTCCAAAATAGGAGATAAAATGAACAGTGTGCAGTATTTCTTTCCATTTTGACCAATATAGCATTTGTCAAATTTAATAGAATCCAATAGCTGTTCATATCAACAGAAATCTGAAAAGACCATATTAATAGTGCTCAATAATATAATAAAATAGAATACCTCATGAACTTCTAGACAAAAAAATACAGATTACATTAATATTTAGGGATACCTTGCAGTTTATTTTTTTCTTTTTTTTTTTTAGTAGTTTCTGTTAAAATAATACATGACTCGTATGATGTAGAAAGCAAAAGAAAATAAGGAATTAGGTCTCTGTAAGAGATGCAGTGTTGGTCATAATTGTACAATTTTACACTTAAACTAGACCCTTAAAGGTCTTGTATTCCTTTCTTGTCTGAAGCTTCTTTTTATCTTCATATAACTTCATTCCCAAATCCCAGAAAAAAACACCACCATATCCAATAAGACTTCTAATTATACTGGGTTGCATGTAAGTGCTTCAACCCATAGTAATAAGTCTCAGTTTCTCTTGGTCATTGGTGAGATGCCAGAGATCTTCAGTAGCTTTTATTTGACAGAATGGTAGAGTACAAGAGGCAGCGCACAGATGGTGCTGGGTAGAGTTTTAAAAAGCTTAGGTCGGGAGAGACGGGCTTCAGATTGTTGCAAAGGAGAGAGGAGGGTGTCCCTTCAAAGAACTTCAATATGAGGGGCTCCAAACTGCAAATCACTGCACACCAACTGCAGCCTTCAAACTGGAGCTGAGCCTCAGTCCATACTGACAGATTGGCTTTATCCCTGCACCCAGTAACAGCAGCACGAGAGAGTCCTCCAACAGCTTGGCCTTTTAACGGGGTAGCTAAGAACATTTTTTTGTTTGTTTTGTTTTTTAAAGATTGAACGTTCCACCTCTAAAATATAACACCACGAGTTAGCAGTTTATAATCTTTTGGGAATGTCAGGTACTAGCTTGGTGGGATTAAAATCAAACAAAACGGCAGGAAAAAAAATAATGGTGTTTTCCTATAGGCTGAAGGCTCAGGGGGAGCTTGTTAGCCCTCGTCGGCTGAACCAGTGACTCCTCAGTCCTGGAAATTAGCGATCAGCTTTTAAACATTTTCAGAGCTGCACAGGCCCAGTGGCAGTAATGCATACCATGCATCTCAACTATACAATAACATTCATAATCATGAACAGTAAGGAATGAACTAGCAGGCTGTGTATCATGTAGTCCTTATGAAGGACACTTCACGCACTCAGTTTAGCTACAGCCTCTATATATAATGTCTTAACTACACCTGATAGAATTTTATTGGCCATCATATTTAGCTCAGTCAGATACTGCAAGCAACAAGATATGATTCTGCCTGCCAGTTCATTTTCCCCACCAACAATGACATTTTATTCCAAGTGGAACAACTCAGTAGGACAGAGGAAGGGCCATCCCTGGCCATAGTTTATATCCACATCATCATCTCTCTTCGATTCCTTTGTAACCGAGCACAGTGTTGATTTCGTATTTGGAAGTGTTGGGCAGGCGGTACATGCACACAGGAAGGGGGCGGGGCTCAATCCTGACAGCCACAAGCTCCGATTAATAGCTGAGCGGCTTCGTGTCGTCTTGCTCTGCAGAGGGCGAGGTTGGTCTGAGGGGCGGGGCGAGGCGAGGGGGCGGGGCAGAGCCTCGGTCACGGCGCACGGATGCGCGTTTTAAGTGGTGCCTGTCAAGCCTTTCCCAATGACTCCACATTGTCTCTGCTTCCAGCAACACTAGCTCTTATCTGTGTGGCAGAGAAACAGGAGGACGAAGAGTGTTAAGGTTGGGTGGGTGAGAATAGAGCTATAAAGTGAATCTAATAGGGTAAATCTACCTTTGTTCTCTTCTAATGCAGTAGCTGCTTCCTCTGGGTGCCTTTGGCATAGTTGGTTAAATTTGATTTCTATTTCCTAAAAAAAGGAAAAAAAAACTGGCAATTCAGTTCTATTTAACTTGATTTACATTCAGTTTTTAACGACAAAATGCAAGTGAAATGGTGCTAGCTAATTCAGTTTGAAGAATCCTGTTACCTTCAGGTGCTGCAGGTTGGCCTGGAGGAGGCGTATGTAGGTCATGACCTGCCGGCTGAGGTTGGGTCCTCCGCTCTGGGACGAGGATGAAGAGAGGAGCTTCTTCAGGTCGATGCCGGAGTCCCCTGCGGTAGTCAGCTCGCCACCACCGCCACCTTGTGGATCGTCATCAGTACTGCTCTCACCTGAGCCCCCATAACTCCCCAGCACCATGTAACTGCCTGAAAGAGAGAGAGAGAGAGAGAGAGAGAGAGAGAGGGAGGGAGAGAGACTTACTATAAGTCTAAGGAAACTACATCAAGTTCAACTACATCAAGTCTAAGGAAACTACATACTTTTGGCAAGGTCCTGGTATTCCTCAGTGGTAATTAATATGCCAATTTTTAATTGATTGTAAACATCTAGGTTACGCATATACCAACAAGCCACTTTATTATGTGTTTTATAGGTCTATTTTACTGATGTACTGCACATGCAGTCCCTTCTGGCCCATTCACTACTGGTCTGTTTCTGTTCATTGTCACTCTTGTGTTTTGTGTTTAGAGTCTTGTGTTTCTCGTAAAAAAAAATGTCTAGCCTTCAGTCAGACTCCACCGGCCAAGAATAGCTAACACAGGACAAAAGTCTAATCTTCTCACCATAGTCCTCCGACATCTCAAAAAAGCCTCTTTCTCCAGATGGCTGCTCCTGAGGTTTCTCTCCCCTGGCCTGTGCAGTCTCTGTCCTGTCTGCGCCATTCTCCACCGAGCCACCAGGGATAGCGTTCTCCTCCGGGCCATGCACAGAGCTTGGCCTGAGCTTGAGCACCCGCGCCTCAGGCTGCTCTCTCCCTCTGTCCCCTTCCTCCTGATTGGTCATGTGATGCTTGAGGAGCTGCCTCAAAGCAGACACTGATGTAGGAGATAGGGGGGGAGGGGGGGGGGTGAGAGGAAGGATCCATGTACACATTATTCAAAACAAGTTAGCAGCTTAAAGGTTCTCAGAGCAAGTGGTCTTATTAGAGAATGAGTGCTCACAGGTTTGGATGGCTTCGTCTGCCCTCAGCAGAGACGGCTCCAGGCCCTCCAGGTCCTTCTCTTCAACAGCGATGGCATGCCGCGAACCCTGCTTCAGTAACGGGAGTCTGTCAGCAAGCGTTGCATCTAGGAACGCTTCCTCTTCCTCATCCTCTTCTTCATCATGATCCTGGGGAGAGCTCTCCTCCTCATCCTCGGACTTGGTTCCAGTCGCGCGATCCGGCAAAGCCTCCAAGCATGAAGGGTCTTTATCTGGAGACAGTAACAGAGAACCATATCTACTTCACACAAATCTAATGCAGAAATGCTAGTCTACAGAGCAAGTGATGATATGCTAACGGAACTGTGCCAACCAGCAGGAACTACATGCCTGGAGACTGGCTGCTTCCAGTGGAGATTCGGTCTGGATCTTTGTTCATTTTCCCCTCGCTGGAGTTCATCATCTCGACGGCATCCCTATCCCCACTGCAGAAAGGCAACACACCATACGCAAACCAAACATCACAACGTAAAACCAAACTAAAGGAAGGTTTCAGTCCTGACGATAACAAACTATATTAGAACAGTCTCTGAACAAGGTATTTTATTTTTTTATATTCAGAGTTATTAAGGATGTCCAACTCACTCAGTCTGCGGTAAAGGAATGATATTCAGCTGTTTCATACAATCTGCACTTTGGGTGATGAGCTCCTGCCACCTGGACAACCACCACAAAACCAACAGTGAAGCAGAAGAGTTTCTCACAGAATGCACTGCACCCATAAAAAAAGAACTTAATCCAAATATGAAGTTTCCAGTCAGCATGAGCTTCCACTGCTCTTAGGGGATTACAGATTTGGGAACAAACTACTTGCTCGCTTTCTGGATTTTCTTAACTGTCGGATATCTCGGCGTTCCTGGGTAAAACATTTCTCCTAAAAATTCAGACCCTTCATATCCACTGTTCTCCACTGATCTCCTCAGAGCATTCCCCTTCGTTCTCTGTGGGGAGCTGATCCTACGTAAGGGAGTTTGGTCAGAGAAGCCCAGGCTCCAGGCAATCTCACACCTCCACATTCCAGTTCCCGCTCAGCCGCAAAAGAACCAAACTTACGTTCTCTGCTCGGACACGGTCTGTGCCATCAGCTCGTAGATCTGCGCCCCGTTGTCTGACATGGACAGCACAAAGAAGGACTTGTTGTCTGTGAACAGCACAGCGGAACAGGGAGTTAGCCTGGTTCTCTCTCCCAGCCCTGGGTCTTGGGATAAATCCGTAAGCTTTGGCATTCCCACAGAAACCCGTTAGTGGCGCTGGGATCGTGAACAATACTGTATTCATGCTGGAAGAACCTGCTGATAAATCACATTTCTCCAAAGAGCTCATTATACTCGTAATATATTACAAACAAGCTTTTAAACTACACTCAAAAACATCCAAGTGTGAGAAAGCTCTGGAGCAGAAGTACTCAATCCAGTCCTCAGGGAACCCTGTCGATCCAGGTTTTTGTCCTGATTCAGCTCCTCACATTTCAGGCAGGTAAAGGCTGTTGAAGTCTTCTTTACTTGGCTAGGGTGCACTGGGAGCTGGGTCAGAACAAAAACCTGGTGTGGCTGTGGATTCTCACAGGCCTGGACTGAGTGTCACGCTCCCACTCCAGGCTTTGCGGTAATTGCGGTATGCCTCACCAGTGGCGACTGAGCGCACCAGCACGGTGCTGAGCTTGATGATGGGGCTGAAGGTATGCTTTGTGTCTGCCGAGCCCGCCAGATTCTTACTGTGACATTTCAAGATCAGTTTCTCGTCCTGCCTCTGCAGGAGTACCAGAATGTCCTCCAGCAGGAGTGTGTACAGCTCTGAATGCACACACATACACACACGTGACAATACTGCAAGTCATGTGAGCTGTAAGTAGATACTTTTATTTTATAAAGTAACCGGTGTTTATATAGTCCTGTACACATGCTTAATCAAACCCAAATTACACTGAAACTAAGAATGTGAACTGGTGCCTTTGAAGCACTCGGGGAGCTCTAACCGATAGTTTTGTCCTTGTTCACTTTCCAAGAGAGTGGACCCTCATGCACCATCCTCCTTTTGGTCAAGTCAAGGTTCTGCAGGGGAACAAGCAGGTCGTCAGGAAGCTTTGAATCTGATAAAACATTCTGCTGCTGAGTGAAAGAATGTGAAAGGGATCATGCCTTAAACTCTGCAATCATGGGATATTCGCTTTGCTTCAGGGAGGAGAGATCCAGCCTTCTCTGGTAGTCCTCTAATCTCTGAGAAGCAAGAGAGACGCATGGTTTAGTGAAGTTGTGTTTGGCTATCGGGCGTAGTTATAACATGCTGGTGTAGGGCGTAGTTATAACATGCTGGTGTAGGGCGTAGTTATAACATGCTGCTGTAGGGCGTAGTTATAACTTGCTGCTGCAGGGTATGATTATAATACGTTGCCATGGGGCGGAGTTATAACTTGCTGCTGTTGGGCGTGATTATAATACGTTGCCATGGGGCGGAGTTATAACTTGCTGTAGGGCATGGTTATGACACCCTGTGTTTCTCCTGAGCTGAGCCCAGTGGGGACTGACCTGTTTGTTCTCGGCCTCCTTCACCTCCTGGTTGACGTGGTTGAGAATCTTCCGGCAACACTCGCCGGCACGTTTCACCTTGCTCTTCTCCTCAGCCTTGTCTGTGTGGAGACATGGGTTCATAATGACATGAACTTGGTGTTTGTTGGGGAGAAGTGAGAAGGTGGGAGGAGTTTAAGAGGTTTGGTACCAGTGTATTTGGCGATGTTTTCCAGCAAGAGGGGGTATTTGGTGAGTCTCTGCATCTCCACAGGAATGATGTCCTTCAGCTGAAGCCTGCGACACTGCCGATTACTCTCCGCCTCCTATAATGCGTACACACACACACACACACACACAAATGTTACACCACAGGCTGTCAGTGCTTCCACACAAAGTGACTGACGAAGAGACATGGCACAGCCCTTTCCAAAAATACCACATTAATGACTGAAAGTCACTAAATGTGAAATGATAAATAGTGGGGGACCAGCTGGCATGAGCTCATGCTGTTGCCATGGTTTCCAGAAGCTTCTTCACGTTCATGACCACATCAAACATTCTGACCTGCACAAAGGAGGCGAAGCGCTGGTCTTTCTTCTGCCTGCTCTTGATGAGCTCGAGAGCGAACGGCTGGTTACTGCAGAAGGTGCCTGCTGCCTGCTTGATCTTCTCTTCTTCTGCTCCGCTGAACTGAAAGCAGGAACACACACACACACAATCGCAAAAACACATTTGCACAGACACGCAAGCGCACGCACATATACTTTACTGATACTAAGTCACAGGAATGCATGTTCACGTTGGTTATGGATGGAGAATTAGCTGGACTAAGTTCAGACTAAAATAATGCACTAAAAAAAATGATAAAACTAAAATGATGCACTAAAATAGATTTTCCTCACCCAGGAGAGCAGATCGTCTCCTATAAGATCTACGACCGCAGCCTCATTCTTCTTCCGAACAGCCGTCATCTGCTCCATGATGGATGCTGGAGAAGGCGAGAGCCAGGTCACAACAGCCTCAGCTGCTTGTACTGTGCCAGCAGCGGATATGTCAATCATCTCTTAGCCCCTCCCCTGCATGGTTCGGTCAAAACCGGCCTTCACGAGGCTCGCTTCCCTTCTGTCGGCTTACCGTGCAGCAGGACGATCTCGTCCAGGTTGGTGAAGATGTTCTTGACGTCAGTGGCGGGCAGGATGGCCTCCCGGCTCATCCTCTGGTAGAAGACGGTGTCCAGAACCTTCAGCATGCGTAGGTGAGCGCGCTCGGTGTAGAAGAGCTCTGGAGGGAGGGGAGGGCAGGAGAGAGAGAGAGCATCAAAGAGAGCCCACAACCAATCCACACCCCACACACACCCGAGAGCAAGCATCCGCGGTCGCGTGCGGATGTGTGGTAAATCAGATGCTGTACCAGTCAAAGGTCTGGATACACCTACTCTCTTTTTTTTTTTCGTACTTTTTTTTTGTGCTGGGTGTGTAGGTGCGCATGCATGTGTGTGAGGTACCGACCGTTAATGACCTCCTGCCTCTTGATTTCGTGTGGGGGCAGCTGGGCCAACACGTCCCTGCTCACCAGGGTCTGCCAGTGGGGAGGGTCCTGTTCAGCCTCCACCTCCACACCCTGGTCATCCTCGCTCTGCACCTCCCCCGAGCTCAGGGGCTCCGTCCTACAGCACACACACGCACACACGCGTATCAGGTAAAGCAGTTGTATACATCCAAGACGAGAACAACCAGCTCTCCCCTATGTAACTGCAAAGAGGAGCACATCTGCTTAAAACCCAGCTGTCAGTCAGACAGAGGCCTCTTACACAGACACCCAACACACTACAATCTCACACCATCAACAACAACAAAAAAAAGAAACTCCATTAGCAATTGTCTTGCACACTGACTACGCCTTCCTCCACCTGTAAGGGCGTGGCACTGCTCACCTCCTGAGTGGTCGGGGTGTGCCACCATCCAAGATCCTGCAAGGAAGACACATTGCAAGAAGTCAGCAAGCCCCTTGAACCCCGCCCACCACAGCCCTTCATCCCACCCTGGAACGCAACCACAGCCCCTGTAGGAAAGTTTCCCCCATCAGTGGCGAGTATCTCTCTGATAACTGCTTACAGCCAAACTGGGAAACTGTGCCTGTTCCATCCAAGACATCATCTGGAATGAGTCTGCAGCAGGTGTTTTTTTTCCTTCATTTTAATTGCTTTGACGTATGAGGGGAAAAAAGTATAACTAGAGGAGCCACGCAGCTAAAGGAGAAGAATCTATGCAGAGATCTCCATTTATTACTGTGCGGCATTTTGTACAAAGTCAGGTGGATGGTGATTGGCCGACCGACCTGTCAGCTTCCGGCTCCTCTTCCTGGCAGTGGTCCGGGCCGCAGGAGGTAAAGTCAAAGTGCATGCCTGAGGAAGAGGAGTCCTGCCCTTCGGCCTGGGGGGTGCCCTCTCCGAGTCTGAGCGTCACAGAGGTGGGGGTT
>JAOYMR010000002.1:2495814-2508788 GCA_025802075.1 Tenebrosternarchus preto
AACACATACACTACAGTTCATGTTAAACACATGCACTACAGTTCATGTTAAACACATGCACTACAGTTCATGTTAAAGCTGTACAGTCTGTCATTTCATGATTGATTGCACAATACAAGTCTGCTCCACAATACCTTCACAGCAGTGTGTAACTGAGTTTATGTCGGACAATGCAAGGGGGCGGCGGTTTGACCAGTGACTGTTTTCACATGATTCACACATGATTTTTGATCATTTTAGATAAAAAAAAAATAAAAAAATACAGGCTTGTGTGAGGTGTATCACACCTGTGGGTGAGCACCGCGCTGATACATCCCAAAGCATATCATGACTCAAAACGTAGCAACGTTAATCTCAACGCAGTGTCTAGTCAGTATGTGGCCCTAGATCAATACTCTAAATATGGCTTTCTACAACTGGCCAGAAGGGGGCGCACTGGTGGCCAGAAGGCCCCTTGATGCAGCAGACGTCCAGGGCTGTGTTCAGGCACTCCATCAGGTCAGGTCTAGTTAAAAGAGCTGACTGAAGGTTATGTGACAGGTCAGGCTAGTACAGAGTACGCTTTGTGCCTCACACCCATAGATGTGCATCTTGAATTAAGGAGTAAACTTTACCTTAATAATTCTATTGGATTAAGGAGTAAACTTTACCTTAATAATTCTATCGCCAGTCTGAACACCAGCACGCATTGCAGCTCCATCTGTAAACACAGAGATAGAGAGAGATGTTTCTGAGATTAGAGATATGTTTCAGAGATGTTTTGATGCAGAGTCACACAGCTGACTGAAAAAGAAACCATGACATCTAACAGAAATCATCACACAGATTAACAGTAGGGCATTTTCAGACATCAAGTGAAGAAAGTCTGTGTGAGGTCACGTATCGTGTTAAAAGGTAAAGAGGAACACACAGGCACTACTACAGAACCAAAGGTTACCTTCTTTGACGAGCTGTACAAACACAGGGTTATCTCCGCTCACTGTAAGTCCAAAGCCATTCTCATCTTTCTGGATGATAACACACCGTTGAACGAGCCCTGAGAGGGGAGTGGACAGAGAGAGAGAGAGAGAGAGAGAGAGAGAGAGAGAGAGAGAGCTTTACTAGAGAGATAGGCTGCTAAGCAGGTCTCAGGTAAAGCCACCATCTTAGTCGACAGCGTGGAGGTCGGTAGAAAACGGGGTCAGAAGTGCTTTCCCACAGGACCCTGAGCACCAGCCTACAGCCTTCCCATTACAGAGCACACCCTGGGCCTACACACACACACACACACACACACACTCGTACACCCGCTTGCAGTCTCTCTCTCTCTCTCACTCTCTCTCTCTCTCTCACACACACACACCAGCCTACAACCTCCCCATTACAGAGCACCCTGGGTCTACATGCACCCAATCCCTCTCACACACACTCAAAATCTATATGAAAGTAAGAAAACCCCATAGTCACATATGCACTGCGCCTCCATAAGAACCAAAGTGTTTGTAAGAAGCTGTGGCGGCCGTGTACCGCTAAAGCAGCAGCCAGCCGACTGCTCCACTACCCACGGTGTAACCACACAGGCCGTGTTGGTAGAGGAGGCTTTTTGCTCTCTGACTACATGGTGACCATGGAAGCTTTAGTGCAAAGCCTAAGGAGTGTGGAGTTGATCAAGCTTTTAGGTTCAGCTATTCTAGGAGTTACGGCAACGCAAAATCCGATTGGTCCGATTTGGTGCTCAAAGTGAACGATGGTAACTTTTTCACTGCAAAACTGTATCTGTCATGAATAAAAAAGGTAGGAAATGTGTGGATTGTTTGTGCATATTTATATGCATATATCTGAATTTGGTAGTGTTTGTAATTGGTTGCACATAAAAGCATCTGTGTGCACACTACAGTCATAAATATATAATAATAAAAATCCTGGCAAAACCAGGCCAGTAACAGTGGTCACAACACACAGAGTGTACAGGACTCCGGTACAGTAAGTTCAGAAAGCTGCCATCAACAGTGTAAAGTAAACAGCAGTCTACTAGTCCAATTATGGAAGAGCTGTACCTAGTGAGGTGATCAGTGTAACATTTCTACACCACTCACAGAGACGAGATTCGTTCAAATGACATTCGTTCAACCGCTCGGTGCTCATCACGGCAATCAAATCATTGAAGATGGTGTTAGTCCGGTTTTCTTCTAATCTGTAATGATTGTGAACACCTGAGTGAGTTTCGAATGCAGAACCGTGAATGAGGTGGGGCTGGAGAGAGGAAGTGGTAGCAGGGGTTGCTATGGTGTGCTGCGAGACATTATAAATGATGTAGAAACGCTGATCTAGAATCAGGCCTTGGCTCTCAGCATACCAGTCAAGGTAACTGCGACAATTTCCCCCAAAATGCTAACCTTGAAAAAACAAGGGAGATCAGTTAGCATTCTGCAAAGGCCCCTCACATGAGCTTTCAGTTGTTCCGCTGGGGTGTTATTGGGGGGGGGGGCTCTTTACAGGGAACATCTATAAAGGGAAAGAACCAGCCACCACTGGGGCAGAGGGCAGGCGAGTGTGGGAAGGCTGGCAGGCAAAGGGGTAGGAAATGAAGAGGAAACACCACAGCAAACACATACACGCGCGCACACACACACACACACACGTATGCGATCACACACACACACACACACACACACACACACACACACACACACACACACACACACACGTGTGCGGACACCCCCAAAGGCAGCAGCAGAACTCTTACCACACGACTCGGGCCTTCTCTCTGCCAATACACTCTGCACAGGGAGTTCTGGCAGCAGGTCACGCGTGAAACACACACACACACACACACACACACAGGTGGAGAAAATAAAAACATGAACAGAACGAATGGAAAAACTAAAGAGAAAATGGTCGATCTTAGAATTTATGATTTTTGGGTGATTTTAAGGCAAATGAAACTAGTGGAGTTTTGCAGTGGAAAAAGTGGATTTTTGTGAGTCTTTGGGGATGAGGAACAATGCTGGTTAAAATTATGCTCTATAAAACCAAGAATAAAAGCAAAAAACTGAACAAACAAATTCCAACTAATACTTCATATATTTATATCCAGTGCTCACAGGGATCTTCAGCAATAACATGATGGTCTCCATTATGTACAAGATCTACTGTCAACTCTTCCCATGGTTTAATGTACAATGAAAACATTTCTCTTCACAACAGTGATGACACTATGTTGTAATATTCAGTGGCTGAGTGCCAGTGAGACCTTCAGTGACTACTGCACAGTTACGCAGGAGAGATTATAATCCCGTGAAAACACAAATGGGTTTTTCATGTACTCCCATAACCAGATTCCTGGAAATCCATCATCATGCTAAACAGCATCAATAAAGTTGGTTGCCAATAAACTGCAATGCTAACAGAGGCTGTGGATATCAACATTCAGTCCTCAATCTTTTTTAGTAATCTAAACTACATTTGAACTATAATCTAGTGTTAAATTGCATAGCAACTGAGCAGCAACATCAAATGTTGAAGTTCAAAATAAACTTGCTTTAATCAGCTTCTAATTTTTTAGGCTTTCTTTATGCTGACGTTTAATCGCTTTGCTAACAACTCTCAACCAAAGCTAAAGAAACTCCACATGTTCTCAACAGACAGCAAAATTCTGCAGATTTACTCTGCTGCAGCAGTGCAGCACTAAAACTACCAGCGAAATCCCAACCAACATCGAAAAGGTCCGAGACGTAATGACCGAAATCGTTTCAGTAACAAACGGCCCTGTCGCAGAGGAAAGAGCGCGGAGGGGGAGGTGAAAGGTGATGGAGAATGAGGAGGTCAGCGCTGGAAACCTCTCTGGTCTCTTTGTCCTCTTGGCCGAGGAATAAAGGGAGTGTGTGGCCGTGTTGCGCAAGAGTCGTCTGGTGGGAGCCCTCCAGCAGGGCGTGGGCCGGACACAAGCCCCAGGCTCTTACCTGTGGGGTCAAACTCGTGTGAGGGGGGGGCCGACACCTTGTCGCTCTTCGGTTTCTTGTCTGGGGGGTGGTCCTTGTTAATACCTCCGGTCCTACACAAACACACATGTCAAAACATCACACATGAAACACCGCGCGCGCACACACACACCCACAGCCATACACATATTAACACAAACGCTTAATCTCAGTTACGGCATTCCCGGGGAACACACTCCAACGGAGAAACAATTTCAGATTATTAGTTTCACTTGAGCACTGTATTGCTCTTGGTCTTGGGAAGTCAGAGTGCAGTTTCCAAGTGTCGAAGCACGCATGAAGGGCTGCAGGATTAGCACGCCACGTTTTAATCCCGAACAGCTGCGTCTGCCGTATCTCCAGCATCGGTGTTGTGTCTAGCAGTGTGTTGTGACTCAACCTGCTCTTATCACCGCTCCGTCTACGGAGCGGATCTCGGCGGGCGCGCCCGTGTGCTACTCGTGATGCGAGAGGCAGGAGGAACGCTGGGAGGAATCCGGACGGCACTCACCTTGGTGGTTTTTTGGGAAACCTGCAAGACAGAAGGAATGTTTGTTTTAGTGCGGAGAAACAGACTGCGTCACGTACCATGGGACGTTACATCACTGTCCAAGGAGGGACGTGGGGCTGGCAGCTAAGGTGTGGCGGAGGTGATTTCCCCTCGTCCTCTCCGATGCCTTTCACCTGCCTCCTTAGGCCCATGCCACCATGAACTGCTGTGTTTAACACCACCGAACTGTGTGAACAAGTTCCTTAAGCTGACCCGTGATCAGTTTGGCTGAGTGTGCACCATATCGCTGAGTGAGTTCTGACGATCTTGGCTTTTAATCACCTACCTTTTAATCTCGCTCTGGCTGTTGTCAGAGCATGGGATTATGAAACATTGGGTGAACATGTCTGAGGTCTGCAAAGCCTTGCCTTAAGACCCAGGAAAAGGTTTAATGGTCACAAAAACACTCAAGTGGCTTGAATGGCAAGTATGACAAGAAATAAACAATGTGGCATTCGTGAAGGCCAAAGCAAAGCAGCACCTTGCTCGTCTGTACGTGCGCTACTCGTATCGCTAACTCTCCACGCAGCCAGAACTCTGGGCCGTATCCGTACACAGCAGATGACGACAGCCATCTGCTCAGGTAGCCTCAGGGAGGCACCATCAGGCCTGTGTGCTGCAGGGAACAGGGCTTATTTCAGGACATATTTATACTGCTATACGTTTGTAGTGCAAGCACCAGTTGTTATGTAACCATCCCGTGTCACTGTTGATGCCAGAGATTTTATAAATGATAAACCTTTTTAAAAAAAGGTAAGAAAAAAATGTCATCATGCTCATGCATTAGGGCATACTATATAACCCTACATAGCCCTACATAACCCTACCCGCAGAGCAGGACCAAGACAGCGAAGGATGCCTCACTCTGATACAAGAAGCACAGTCCTAAGTGGGATGCATTGTACTTCATCTGCTGTCAATATGATACCACTGACATCAGTATCGCAATACCAATTAACACACGATATATCGACTGGCCAGAGAAGCTAGTTATCTAATCAACAGAGAGCAGGAATGTTGGTCCTTAGCTACAGATCCTGTGTGCACTTGGGGAAAACTAGAGGAGCCCTCTCTACAGAAATAGCTCAGACTTCTTGTCTGTCCATTCTCCCCACCCCACCCCGCTCCACCCCTCGCTCCACCTCCCCGCCGCTCCTTCCGTGGGTGGCTTTTGTTATTGTTGCTGTTCCTTCCCCTGCACAATGAAGGCCCGCGCGGGGAAACAATGGCTCTCACGTCAGAGCCGGCCCACTCCGCAGCGGGTCTGCGGGCCCGATTCCCGGAAACAGAGAAGGCTTCTGGCAGAGACGCTGGCTTCCTGAATGTGTGAATGGGGGGGGGGGGGAGTGGGTTTGGATGTGCTACGGAGAAAGCAGGGGGCAGGATTTGGCCAAAATAAAATTCTCAGGCTCTCTCTTTTCCCCCTCTCTGTGTCTCTTTCTCCCTTGCTCCACTTCTCTCCGTGATTTTTTTTTTTTTTTGCTTTCAGAGGACAAGAGGCAGAAGCAAAACATTCGTGGTTGAAGCCAATTCTTCCCAAAAGTCAAGCAGAGATGATCGAGGGAAAACATGCGGAGAAACTGTTAATCGACAAAAGATGTCCCCTGAGAAGTGCAAGCCAGAAGGTTGTAAAAACTCCTTATCGATCTGTTATTTTGGAGTGAGTTTTTAAAGGCGTGTGACAAAGAGGGAGGGAGGAGGGAATTGCTGAGCAGAGATCCACTCCAGTGCCTTTGTATTTGTCAGAGGGGGAAAAAGTGGGTAATCACCTTGAGGGCACTATGGAAACAGGAAGAGCTTATATTCTTATGCAGAGAGGATTATAGAGCAAAGGCGACTGGGAGAGGAGAGGAGAGGAGAGGAGAGGAGAGGAGAGCAGGGGGGAGGAGAGGAGAGGAGAGGAGAGGAGAGCAGGGGGGAGGAGAGGAGAGGTAGATAAACGAAGGTAAACTGACTTTAAATGCAGCCCTTCCAAGACAAAGGAGGTCTATCTGCACAGGACACTACCGACAATTTCATTCGAAACACCTGCGCTGTGGGTGCAAGCGTTTGCATGAGGGTGCATGACTGTATGTATATAAACACTTTCTCACCCTTCACCTATATTTAAAGCAGAGTGTAGAAGGCGAATGCACCCTCCTCTATGAGGGTACAGTGCAGGACAGCAGCTTTCATCAGAGTCCATACACTGTTCTTCCACTGTTTTAGGGCACCAAATCAGCCTCTAGTGTAATCAGCCTCTAAGTTGTTCCTTAGGTCAGTGCTGCACATTTATAGTTAAAATAATTATAATAATAATAAAAAAATCCCATCACAGCCTTAAAAATAATCAACAACAACAAAAAAAAAACTGCAGTTCACTTCACCGCTGATTTTCATTGTTGACCATTGTTGAATTACTGGTATGAGTGATCTGTTTGTATGTCAAATGCCACAAGACAGAGAAGAGTTTTGACTAGCTGAACAATGTTCAATATCCCCCCCATCAGACTAACCTGAATCCTATCTGCTGCTTCATCTATACCCAGGAAATAAACAATCTAGGAAAGCAAGAGGAGGGAGCTTCCTCTCAGCCAATCAGTGACAGAGAACAGAGGTCAACATGAAACATTCGCCACTTCGGAGGCTTACACTGAAAACTGAAAAATATTAAAAAATGTTTTCATTGATAACAAGATGGGTCCGGTCTGGTCCAGTCCGGTCCTGCATCCGTATCAGGTCTAATACTGGCATCACTCACACAGCGGATATGGGACAGACAGAGCTGATCAACTTAGGAAAAAAAAACTGAGGGGGAAAAAATAATGTTAGCTGCTGATTTTCCTAAAATGTTGTCCGTTTGTAACTATTTTTGTCTGGTAACACAGAAAAGCAAGACAGCTACTTGCAATGTGTGTAAATCCAGCATGTCAAGGGATGGAAGTAAGGTTTCATCTTACAAAACAACCTTAATTTAATCAAATTTAATCAGGCACCTGTTTCACATGAAGAAGTTCTATGAGTCCTAGCTGCCACGCTCTTTAACACCACTAAGCAACACTCCCTGGTGCTTTCCAAAAACGTGAAGTTTCCTGCAGACAACCCAAAGGCTATAAGGATTAGAGAGAAGTTGCTCAACTTCATTATATTCTTTATTATACAACTTTATTATAGCCCGTCTTGCAGAAACACTGAAACAGCCGTTTTGTTCTCGTACCCTCCTCACTGATCCTGGAACAGCGCTCATGTGTGCAACCCAGAAGAAGCCTTCAAGCAGAAACGGAGATAACTGACCAGAGAACGAGAAGCCCTGGATGCCTGCAGAAAATGCCTAGAGATTTGTAATACACTGACAACGTAAACCAGGGAAACCACGAAAGCTATGCTGCAAAACAGCACTCCACAATCGTACTTGGGCATCGGTTCAGCGTGGATGGTGGCTAGAAGATTACAAAGATCAGGGATTTTGGCGCTAATTGAAACGATTTGTGTGCCCGTCTTTTCTAAGCTCTTAAGCTTGTTAGTATTAGACTGGGCTGCACCCAGATGCAAATGCTCAGTGCAGAAAGGGACGGGCAGGTGAAACTGAGGTGCAGATCAGGATATTCACAACACGCAGACAACCGCCTCTCTGCCCACCAGAAGTTTCACTATCGAGGCAAAGGCTATGACTACCAAAACATCTGAACCCTACTTCACTCTGATCGGGGGGGGGGGGGGGCCTATATTTTTACCAATTCCAACCTTTAGGTAGTAAAGTAGCTTTCAAGTCAGGGCCTTGTGATTCCCAGATGCCCGTTTTCATCCTAACGTTCGCTCCATCCAAATGGCCACAGCAGACCTTAATAAAGCCCAGTGTTTATGCAGCTCAGTGCTTAAAAGTATGCAATAACGGCAAGAGGAGGCCAACCGATAGCTTCAAAAGGGCTTGTCTCATACATTACATAGAAGTCACATCGTCTTTCTTTTTTCGCCCCTCTATTCCGTTCTCCTTCTCCCTCTCCCTAGCTCTTCTGGGTTTGAGGCCCCGGAGGGAGGAGAGACCATCACTCTTTCCACCCCAATAAGTCTGATGAGGGAGAGCAGACTCCACCCCCCCTGGACACCACCCTCCCCGCTCAGAGTTTCAGGGACGTACATTTCTTCACGCTATGCTGTCCGCTCACGTTTTATTACTGCGGAGAGAGGAGGGACGTGGAGGCTGAGTGTCTGCATTTGTGTCAAACACACAGATACACACTCAGATACACACACACAGATACACACTCATACACACACACACAGATACACACTCAGATACATACACACACACACACACACAGATACACACTCAGATACATACACACACACACACACACACACACACACACAGATACATACTCATACACAGACACACACAGACACACAGATACACACTCATACACACAGACACACATACACACAAACACACAGATAAACCCCCCTTGACATACAAACACACAGATACACACTCAGATACATACACACACTCAGATACATACACACAGATGCACACACCTATAAAAAAAACACAGCTATAGAGGATTCTCATATAGAGATTTATTATGGTGCAAGCTGCAAGCTTAGAAGATTTCCATTAGAGAAAAACCTCACAAAGCCACACCCCCCCCCCCCCCAAAAAAAAAGAAAAAACTGGAAGGAGCATCAGCAAATCAAATCTCATGACATGGAGTCAGTGATCTTGACAGTCATGCCTTTAGCAGTAGGCCACAAGCCAAACAGTGCAGGAGGTACACAGAGCCTTTGTGGCTATCGCTACATCAGCTACTGCAACCTTCTTAGAGGATCTGTAATTCTCACGCAAAGTTTTCAATTAAAACCCCCCCAGAGGCTGCATGTCGTGAGCTTTAACCATTAGAATATTATTTGAATGCTAAAGTATTGGGTTACACATCATGTGAAAAATTACTAAAACAAGCTGATCAGGTGCCTCATTCAGGGTAAAGACAGACCTACAGGGGAGAGGCGAGGCCTGCCTCTACTGCCGGGCCCCGGAGCCAGTGATGAATCCCAGATAAACCACAGGCCGTGTCACCCCAACCACAGAACAGTACTGACTCAGTACCACCACAGCCACATGCTGAAGGAAATGAACCTGAATCGCACCTCTCCACCCTTCACCGCTGCTCAGATGAGAGCAGAGAGAGAATAAGGTTTTCCATCCATCTTTTACAAATTCTGGAAAAAAAAAAAACTGAATGGAAAAGCCTGAAATTTGAACAAACACAAAGATCACAAAAAAGAGTGTTTATGCAAGGACACTGTGGAATAGCTGAAATGTGGAAAAAGATTATGTAAAATAATTTGTCAAACAATGACATATTGAGCTGCAGTTCACATGATTCAGTTCTGCCTGATCAGACCAAGTTGTGCTATTTTCAGTGCTTCCAGGGCATACAGTGTCATTAGCTTTAGGCTATTCTTATTGCTTGGCTCACAGCATATACACAACTCACGTGACAATCCACACAAGTGGCCAATACAATGGTGATTCCATTATTGGGTGGGCACGGACTGGAAATGACTGACTGTACAGATGATCCAGTCATGGAACACAGCTTAATGAATGTTGCTTTTGACATTCTGATATGTCTGATCTGAAGTTTGTTGAAAAAAATGGCTCTGCAAAATGTTGGTACATGAGCTAATGTGGCTTTGCACAGCTGTAGAGGATGGAAAAACAACTTAACGAATTTCTGTAAATACACAATATTTGTGAAATGTTTGAATGGAAACCTGGGCAGAGAGAGAGAGAGAGAGAAACAGACAAGAGACAGAGTGAGACAGAGATGGAAGTCGGAAAATCATCAGCAATTTCAGCTACCCTGGATAATTTGCCCAGGATCTCTGATGCAACGAGATCTTTCAGAGCCGTGAGTTTTGGACGCTATGGGACATTTTACAGAACTGTAGCCTTTGTGTCATTTACAGACCTCTAGAACATACAATCTATAAATACACTGCCATATTGCCTTCCCTATGATACATGCAGCACACCATATGAAGCACAGTTCAATGTACCACCATCTGCTAAGTGTTCACTAGGTTACATGCTTGTGCTGTTTCCCTGTACTTGAACCACACCACCATTCATTAAGAGGCTCGTCACCAAGCATCTACTCTTCCCCTTGAAACCAAAGGGTCCGTGACATTAGCGGGTTTACCTTGCAGTGGTTTCTCACTCTGAAAACACTTCCTGTTAAAATAATCTCCCAACTCCGATGTTAGGATGACATGGGAGTGCTTGTGTGGATGAGTTCAGGAGACCGGCTTCCCTGTTCCCTCCCCTCAGACAGCACCGCCTCAGTGCTGCAGGGCCCTGCGTGTGCTCACAGCGTAGGGGACACGTGAAAACAAGACGACTCCGCTGAGAAAATCCGAATGTCTTGAAACTCTGCTTCAGAGTGAGGCTGCGTGTTAAAAAGTAAAACCCAGTTTTGGTTGGGTGGAGAAAAAAAGTTTTCAAATTTTCAGCATAATTCGCCTGTTGATAGGTTGTCATGCCATGACAACATAAACCTGTACATTTGTAGACAAACACCTTAATGCCAAAACAATCATCAAACTGTCTTTAGGTATCAGGAAATGCGTTCAGAATTTTGCAGAAGAGCTTTCTGGAATGCATTAGTGTTCCTCTGGTTCCCAGCAGAGATAAACAGGTTTGCTTCAGCAAGTTTCTTCAGAATTTTACTTTTCTTTTAAACAACCTGAATGACTGTTTATTTGTCTACAAAAAAAAAATAGAAAATGTCAGTTTAGAAGAATTCCACTTCAAAACCAGATCTGTGGAATTATATTTTAAAATTCAAGTGTCATAACATTCAGTACATTTTAATGAAAACGTGGGTGTTCTTGCATAGAGTGTAACTGAAAGTACTCAATCACAGAGAACGGTGTCTGAGCCCAACACAAAACACCGCACCACAACGCTGGCGTGTCAAGCATTTTTGAGTCCTGAAAGGTCATCTGCTGGGTCGGAGGTCAAAAGGTTCCCGGTCTAGAAGAAAACAAGCTCAAGTGTGCAGCCAGAGGAAGCGGCCGCTGCCGGTTGAGCAGCAAGGCCTCCAGGCTAACACAGGCATGACCAGACAACACCAGCACTCTTAAAGAAACAGTTTGCTCAGAAACGCCAGTACGGCCAACACCCATGGCCATGCTGAGTAGTTATAGCAAAATAACACATTTTTATACTAATCACACGCACTGTGTTTAATGGTATGTACACCTTCCGTTTTGTCCCTCCTTGCTCACGACTGACGAGTTCAACTCCCAGCCTCGTCGCCCAGGCTGCCCTAAACTTGGATCGTTAGGCCACACGGAGGTTTTGCAATGGGGAAAACCAGGGTTCAGGCTAACTGGAAGAACACTAGCTTGCAGCTAAAAAACACCTAATCACTTATAGCTGCTCAGCACAGAAGGAAGGCAGACGCTAATGGCAGCAGGAAGGCCCATTGTTAAAGGCTTCAATAAGACACTAGAACGAGCGCTTCGAAATGTCCGAGTATGGAAATGCGGACAAGGTGCCGCTACTTTCCAGGCCTGGCACTAAAACTGCACTTTCAAAGCACACAGCACACAAAACCATGTAAACACTGCAGTGGATAATGAGTCCGTATTTACAAGGTCAATTGCGTTAAAGTTTTTGTTTGCTTTTTCCATACCCAGTCAGGAGTTGCTGAGGTGGTGCTGGGTGCATACAAGAACGGGCAAACTGTACTGTTTATGCAACCTCTGTCTAAAGGTTTTAATACAGCCGAGTTTCCATGGGGACCACCAATGTTCAATTCTATAGACATATTCTTGGCGCAATGGAATTATCAATATAAGTTGCAATCGGTTTTATGTTCTTCTTTCCATCGACTCATTCTTTGAAAGAATGGGCAGCAACATGTTACCAGTCCTTTACCGCTCGTTGTAAAATAAACACTCCTTTTCCATGGAACCAGGCAGACGTTTTCAAGAGCCAATCAGAACACAGGGCTGCTGGTGCGCCCCACGTTCACTTCTCTGCATGGTCCTAGTGCTGCTCTGAATTTGGACAGGCTTCTGTGACAAACTCTTATTGTCTTTCTCTTTAGACAATAGTGGTGAGAACAAAATCAGGCATTTCAAATAGTGCTGGGTATGTGTTCCCAGCATAAATAATTCCTATATCTGAAAAAGAGCTTACTGGACTGTTGGCAAAAAACTCAGAGGACAGGGACTTCTTAATAGACGAAAGCCAGGAAAACTTTGTAGCCCCTGAGCCCACACCCTATCCAACCCACAAGTCTTAAAACAAAATGTCAAAGCTGCTGCAGGTGTTTAAATTGCTTATTGGTTGTGCAGAATGGACTGATGTGATGATGAAATTCAGGGCAGCTGTCCAGCTGAGAGAGAGAGAGAGAGAGAGAGAGAGAGAGAGAGAGAGAGAGAGTGAGAGAGAGAGAGAGAGAGAGAGAGAGAGA
>JAOYMR010000002.1:2511925-2539053 GCA_025802075.1 Tenebrosternarchus preto
CCCCCCCCCCCCCCCCCCCCCCCCCCCCCCCCCCCCCCCCCCCCCCCCCCCCCCCCCCCCCCCCCCCGCCCGCCCGGTAGCGGCCCGTTGCGGCTGGAGGCGGGGCCAGGCGGGGCCGGCCAATCCCACCGTATCTGGCTCTGGGAAAGGGGAGATGTAGCCAGCTGTGCCTAGCGAGCAGGCGATAGCCATCAGGGGCGCGGCTCCTGTTGAGACTCGCTCCACTGAGCTGGAGAGATGCGGAGGGGGAAAAGGACGGAGAGAGAAAGACGAGGGAGGGTTAGGAAACGGCAGGGGAGGCGGCAGAGGAGGCGTGTGGGATGCAGGAAAAAAGCTCTGCGGGTCCAGGTGCACCTCCCTGGCCGACACACATGCTCGGACGGCAGCTCCCTGTGGGACTGCTGGAGAATCTCCCAGGCCACAAAGCCACTCAGCTTGGGGAAGCTGGTCAAAGAAGTCGCTTGAAGCAAGTGACTCTGGACAAACCGCGCTAACCTGTTCCAAATGGGTTCACGCTGCTACCTGCATGTTTATACTGGTGACCACGCTAAAACATGAGAAAGAACGTTTTTACGCTCGTCACAGGTGAACATGCTCAAGGTGCTAAGAGTGGCAGGTGTCGATCACCAAGACTTAATGATCAAAAGAATATATAATTAGTATTATAAATAGTATTATAATCATATAATGAGTTTATATGAACAAATCACAAATAACAGCCAAGAGAGTGAAGTATAATGAATGCACTAAGCAAAGCTTCTTCACGAAAGAATCACTAATTCTACATGAGCAAAACAAAGTAGAATTTTGCACACGTTTATTTCTACAAATATCCAAAATTACCAGAGATGTAAGCAGCTGGGACTTACCACCATCATCTTTTACATATAAATGCAACCAGTCAAGCTACTTGTGATTAACTGCAGATTGAAACTGTGCTAAATCACTGCTGTGCTCACAAGAGCCAGAATACAGCATCATTGTTCACTATTGTTCACTCATTTTATTATGTCTAACTTCAGTTCATCTTCTCAACAGATTAGTGAGCAAGACACTCCAGTAAATCAGAAGTACTTACACTTGCATAGTGCACTTAGTGAATCAGATGAAATCAATCTTGGCTAAACACTGGAATCCAGAAGTCATAACATGTCTTTCCCATGTTTAGACTGGCTTTGGTCTCACACAGACACATAACTGACCCCTGCCAATCCTGCAACCTACAGGCTCCTCGCCCTGGTGGTTCCCATGTAAAAGGCAGCAAGTTGATCCCCTTTTTCAAATAAATTTATTCCACATTCTCCATATTCCTGCAGGTTTAAAGACTTTAAAATGCTAGACACAGTGAGTCACTGGTGCATTATAAGGAGGGAGATGCTTTGATTCATTTCAGAGAATCCAGGGTCTCAGACCTGAGAAACGTCTCAGACACAGATGAACCATGGTGGAAAAAAAGGAGCACGGTTTAAATATTATGCTCTCTCAAGTTGTGACATCACTGAACATCAGTGGTTTTGAGAACGAGTTACCCCTTCTTACTGATCAGAGACCTGCTAAGGTCAGCAGAGCTGCCACCGGAGCTGTCTGGAGAAGAACCTCAGGTCAGGGCTGAGGAACAGCTTTTATCCGCGCTTTCCGCCCTTCTCGTGGAGACGGTAAGAGCAGGGCTCCGTGCCAGTTGGTGCGGCGGCCGGGCCAGCACTGACGTCAGCTCCAAGGAACGCCTCAAATCCACTTGCTGACCACTGCTGCGGCGACGGACGGGGAGAGCTGCCTCGCTGTTAATGGCAGTTTCCATGGCGATGCAGCTGGAGGAGGTCGGGGGGCCCACGGTCACGTGGGCGACTGCGGGCTCCGGAAAGCCTAGCCTGGTGCCTCCAAAAGCCATTTCCTCCTCCTTCCTCGACGGTTTGCTTGGATAGCCGTTTGCCCACCACTGAGCAGTGGAGCATAGCTTTGTGTCTGCTATTAACCTAAAGCTGTCTTCTTAGGTAAGTGTCGGGTACTTATTAAACCGACGTAAACACCAGCCGGCTCTATTAATGCATACTTGTCTACCGTTCCACAGATGAATAACAGCTCTGATCTGGGCTGAATGGAGTTTGGCTTCTGCAAAAACTATTCTCAAATCCAGGCACATTAATATGTCTGAATTCACTTCGGTTCCAATCCAAAATTGACCAGAGTGGAATCCAATTGGTTTTGGCTAACATGACCCAACAATAACAAAATCTAAAAATACATGCATGACTTCAGTAAAACTCAACTTTGCATTATGGAGCTATTCAACGCTGTCAACTTAGCACTTAAAATACGAGCTAAAATGTTTGACTCTCTGAGGAACAACACAACACGGCGTAGCTAAATAAGTCATTCATATTTACAATTTTGTGACAAATGAAAGTTATCTGTATTTACATTTAATTCACAAATAAAGTGTGACATGATTACCTCAGCGGTGCTAAATAACTAGACAACAGTACTACTGGGAAATCAAGAAAAAGAAGTATTCTTCTTCTATCTTATACAATGGCTATAAACACCCTCGACTGTCTACTGTCTGACCCATAGTCTATCAAATCAACTATCCAAATGGACCTTTCACCAATGGACATATTGAAATGAATATTTGTTATTCATGCAGAACTCTTGGATTAAATGCTTTATACGCTGTTTATTACTTACTGTTATTAATAGAATTGCAGTTGTTGTTTTATGCAATTTATAATACATGCTTTGATGCAATTTTGATGTTTTTTAAGCTTTTAAAAACATAAGATTGTCAGTTAATACAAATAGTAAGATATGTATTTACTCCACAGTATCTTAGACAATAAACTAAGAATGTACTGCTATCAAACTTTAGCCACCTTTTGAAGTTTTTTCACACCCACAAAAAAAAACAAAAAACAAAACTGTAATACTTTTTTCCCCCCAATTTTTGAGACCACTGTAAATTACATTTGCAGACAAATGCATGAAGGTTTAGGGGAAGTGCTGAGTTTGTACCTCTAACTATTGCTACTAAGACTTGCTAAGCCAAAATGTCAGGCTGCCTAATGGTAATACAGCTGCTGTGCATATACTGTTTGGCATATAAATGTCAAAATATTACCAGGCTTATGACACTAAGGCCAAGCTGATGGGGGGGGGGGCATTCTGTTAAATGCTATGTAACTTAAAAATAATGGCATCAAATTCCTAGTGAAAATGTACACGTATAAAATCCCACCAGACTGAAAATATGGACAGACAGTGACACGGCAATGGAACATGAGAATACGGGTGTGTTATTCATTATTCCCCAGGAATTCAAACTAAATCATGGCGATTTGTCAGGGTTGGATTGGCTGCTTTTCACCCTTTCAGTGTAGTGGGCCACAAATCAGGCGTGCTTTGTGTACAGCCCAGGCAAACTGTACCAACTCCTGACATCACAGGAGATGGGGGCTCAGAGAGGAAGGGTGCAGTGTTGATCACTAAGCACTTTTAGTTACAGACTGATAAAGTACTAAAACTCCTTACTCAACGCCAAAGGACAAAATTTAGCTCTGACATTGATACCAACATGTAAATACTGATAACAGGGTATTTACAAAATACCGGTATAAAATGGATGCGTGTATATTTTAGACCTCGCATGAAATTTTTCTGTTCATGAGGTACTGAAGGAACACCACTGGGACTCCCAGACTAGCCTAGCCTAGCCTAGCCTAGCCTTAATTACCACAGACTGAAACAACTTCCTGTTTAGGTCTGACTTCTCTCCCCCTCCCCCTCTCAATCTCAATCTCTCTATATAAAGAAGCAAAAAAAAAGTTCCTATTATTTCCAGTTATGTGATCCAGAGCCTTCACCGGTGTTTATGGTCTCATTTCTTTTCTCATGCAGCTTGCTGAGGTGTGGTCCACTACCAGCACAGGCTTCTGCCTGACAAGCCAAGGCACGTCCCAAACACAGAGCGTCTCCACTGTATTAGGTCACTACATTTTGCCCTAAGGCAAAACAATTTGGGGACATTTTAAGATTGTTTTTTGCTTTTGAATTGGCAAATCCTTCTACCGTACCATTTTTTGTTTGTTTGTTTGTGTGTACAAATGTGTGGACCACACCTTAGCAATTCATGTTATGTCACTGACCAGTTAAACCATGATGTCATTGCTCAAAAAGATCTCCCAACTGTGGGATTTATCTTTCACACGCTCACTTATCCTACACCTGCACTACTTCTTGTTTTTCAGACTAGGACTCACACAGTCTCTTTCTCTCTCTTTCTGTCTCACTCTCACACACACACAAGGCATAAGGATGCACAAAACAGACCCAATTGCCACCCACTCATCTGAGGCAACAGAAACAAAACAACAAAACAACAAACAAACAAACATCAAAGCACCGACTGAGGTGGCTGTCAGTTGACTGAACGAAGCGTGGCGTGCTCTCCCCGGCGGGTCCAGCCCGGCGGGTCCAGCCCGGCGCCGGCGCCGAAACCGCACTCACGCTCCGCCTCGTCTGTGCAGGAGAACCGCCGTAGGTGCGGTTTCTGAGTGTGTGTACGCGCATGCGTGTGTACGTGCATGCGTGTGTACGTGCATGCGGCGAGCGCAGAAAGGTCCCACATGGTTGAAAGTCTGCAAAAGCACATGACAAAGACCACGGCCGACCTGCCCAGCAAGATTACTCTGGGCTCAAGTGTCACAATAACCAGGACCTGTTATTATGGAGAGCTGCTCCATGACGGGCTCTCCCTTACCGCCCTGAGTCGTGTAAAGGTGACGCGACATCAAGAAGAGTCGAATAAAACACAAGACATGCTTCTGCTGGGTCCTAGTGCACCAGGTTCGCTGAATAATTACTATAGTGAAAGAATGACAATGCTGCTTTAGCATAGTTTCATATGGGGCTGCAGCGTGGACAAAACCGAGCCACGCACGTAGGCCTCGTTCGTCTGGGACGTTCGTCTGGCGTGTTGACAGCATAGCGCTTGAAATGCTTGGAAACCTTAGAAGGAAGTATCAAATGTGAGGTGCTTCTTCTGGGTGGTGCTACTGAGAAAGAGAGCCTGGAATCTGCAGTCCCAGCAAACAGTCAATTTCCTTGGGTCTCTCTTTAATGCATTTCAGCAGTGGGAAGGTAGTCACACACACACACACACACAGGCTCTAAAAAAAACAACAAAAACAAAACGTTACATTTGAGAAAATATGTTAAGCTCATTATAGATTATTAAAACGCATCTCTTACCCTGAAACACATGACTACGGTCCCCGTTAACAGCGGGGTTCAGTCAGTCAGGGGAAAGGCCTGCACTGGGCCAGGCTGCAAGAGGCTCCAGCAGTAATATATTACAGTAATACTGCTACATAAAACTGCAGTGTCCCTGGCAATACATTAAACCACAGTATCCTTACTGCAATATCAGAATCGCAAAAGCCAATACCGTGATATCAATCAACAAACACAACACAATTTAATACGAACCATTTAAAGTCATGAATACCACTCTCTGGAGTCAAGCAGACTGTTTTGTGTATAGGGTTATTATGAGTCATATTTCAACCCAGCGAGCACACATGGGCACACACAATGTAAATTTATTAGTATGTTCTCAAGTCCATAGAACAAACGCAGAACATATCCTGCTGTTTTCCTGAAGACACATCTGACAGCAAAGTCATAGCGCCAGTCGTAAAGATGAGGCTCTGTCCCTTCCCAGCATGCTTTGGGGGGTGGCCTGTAGCCCTGTCAGGAAGGGCTGGTGGCCTGGCCTGGCTGACAGACATTGTTTATCAGTGATGTCACCACTTCCCGAGAGGGCCTCGGGGGTAAAAGGGGAGGGGGGAAAAAAAAAAGTTACACAGATCAGCGAAACACTGCGACACAGAGCAAAAGCCTGCCTTCAGCGTTCATTAAACTCGCAGGGACTTCCCAGACGCATCCAGCTCAAAAGATCTCTGTGTAATAGCTAGAAAACGAGAGGCTGAAACTGTGCAAATGACTTACGGTGTAACAAATTTTCCAGTGTAATTTGTGGCAGTTATTTACACTGTGTATTAGCACAATACTGAGGTCACAGTGCAACACTGTACTGGTGAGGCAGGGTGATGGTGGATGGGGTTGGGCTAGTGATCCGTTTACATGTTTTCCTTACGTAACTTTCCCATAAAATATGAAGCGAACAAACACAAAACACACACAATCTAGCGGTCTAGTTAAAAGGGGGGGGGCTACTCTTATGGGTTGAATAAGAATGTGACAAACCATTCAATTACATTTGTTCTCTTCTAATCAAAATCTTCTGCCCAGCAATTGAACAAAAGGCATGAAGTCAAGGCAAACGCTAGTCACATTATAGCTAGTGCAGAGTGCCTAAATGCTAAATGAAGGGATGGTGTTGAACTGTGAACATCCATGCAGTCCTCCACAAGCTCATCGTTCAGAGAACAGCTTGTCAATATCAAAACAACAGAAACTATATTTTCTCAAAATACAAAGCAACTGTCAAAAGAAACTGGGTCTTTCCTTTAGCAGGACACTGGGAAGTCTGAACCTATTTGTAAAAGATGTGAGAAGCAAACCCCACCCCCGTCCCCTTGATGCTTCAAATTAATCAGGCGCATTAGAAAGAACTACATGCTGATACATCACAGTCATTAATTTACGCCCAATGTAAAAATGTTAGGGTGTACAAATAAAATGGTAGTGCTGTGACTAAGCTGAACTGACCTGGCTCTTGTCTCATCCAACATTACCTTGATTATAACGCAGCAGCAGTTGTTCTTTAACTACAGCACAAAGGTCTCATCCTTCTGGAAAGACTATCGCTTTAGCATATGAACACAGGAAAGAGTTTACTGCATTAGCAACAGAACAAAAACAACAAGATCCACAGCTGTCTGAAGAAAGCAGGCTTATAGCATCTGTTTCTCAACTCCCACAACTACGAGGCAGAGGAATAAACAGAATAACAAACCATCACAAACCATAAAAAAAAAAAAAAAAAATGTTATAACAATCTATTGTCCGTATTAGTCTGAAAGCCTTCTTCCAAATCTCAGCAAATTGCAAGGCAGGATGGATGACTGCAGTCAAGCTACTGACCTATCAAATAGCACTTTGTTAACATACTGTTGACTTGCTAACATCTGTTGGAAAACAGAGGAGATAAATAATAGACATTTGGTTTGGGTTTAGCTGACATGAGCAGTCTGCGCTCCGTAGATTAAGCTACTGCACTGTTTTGTTTTTTGTTTTTTTTAAACAGACCAAAGAGCCTTAGAAATCCAACCAGCAACAAAAGACTTACAGTAGAAAACACATAAATCAGCACCACTACTGGCAGATAGAGTGTTATTCATAAAAAAAAACAGATAAAAGCAGAGAATTATTTATGTGTGCTTTTATGAAGTCTGTGGACCCAAATGTGGTTCTTTTTAAATAAGAGAACCTTAAAATAATTCTCGAAGGACACCAACACTCCCTTCAGCTCCAGTGGTGTAAAGGAACATTTCAGTAGAAATCTAATTCACACCTTTTCCCCCCTTTATTCCAAATATGCTTGATTAGACACGTGTCCAACTTTTGCTTATGTTGTTATGATCTTGAGCTACAAGAAAGAGCATGGGATGCTTGTACACACAAATAAGCACAAACTACAAAGCAAATCCCCCAAACACCTGCTTACACCTGAGCGAACCTGAAATATATGAAACAGGCTTGTTTATGTGGTTTCCACAAATTTATGACATACTTTTAGCTATAAAAAGGAACAAAAACTACAATAACACAATTCTGCAATCAAGATGTACATTACTGCTATTTTAGCCAACAATGCATTTCCTTCTCTCCTGCTTGTTAACCTTATAAAAGTGCAAAAATAAAGAAAATTTGAATGGCAAATGGGTTTTGGCTAATGGTTTACACTTAGGGTAAGGGAGCTTTTAGAATCAGAATGAGATTTTTCACAAAACTATTCCCTTACCAACAGAATCGGCCAAGACATCAAAAAAAAGGCAAGAAAAGGTCAAGTTAGACTAATGGTTTTACACACTGCTAGATTCAGCCTCAAGACCACACAGCACACTCTCTGATGGAACCCATGCAAGAGTGCAGGCAAAAGCTCTACTGTTTGTGCAAACCCAGTCTAGATATTCACAGGATGCAGTTTGCCAATTTTGCAAACAGTAGTGCAACAGTACTTCTGTTAGACGGTATTTCAAATCAGACAGCAAGGAAGAGCAGCATTTAGAGAAAAGGGAGGAGTTTCGGAGTGGAGAGGAAGTTAGCAAAAAAATAAATAAAATAAAAAATAAAACTTTTCACATCCCAGTTCCACACCCCACATCAGGTTGTGCAGCCTGCACAAAATTAGCAGAGTCATGCAAAGAAATGATAAATTACAGATAAGTTAGTCTTCTTATTTTACACGGGGAAATAAGTATGGGTACATTGGGTTTCAGAAAACTGGCAGAGACGTCCAGGCGCGACTTGCTCAGCTGCTGCAGGTTTTTCCCCGAGCACAGAAGGAGGAGAGCGTGTTCTTCAGGCTGCCTGTCAGGCAGGATCGCCTCACCAGTCTCAGCGCCCTGAGGGCGTCTGGCTAGAAGCAGGAGGAGCTTACAGAGGTATTCGGCAGGCTGCCCTCAGTCCCGCTGGCGTTAGCTATAATAAAGCATGGTTTAAAGCATGGTTATGGTAACTTGCTTCCGAACCCACCGAGCGCGCTCAGGGCAGGCCTGCGACCCTGCCACACACGCATGTACAAACGTGTGTACGTGAATATGGCTCACGTATGCATTAATCTGACTTGGAGGAACAAAACAGGGTCGACGCCCCCCCCCCAGGGTGGTGCACAGATAGCACGGCAAACCCCAACAACAGTTACTAGACACTGAGGAAGCAACCCATCGATAAGTGGTACGAAACTGCTGGGGAGAAACGATGAACGCAGTGGTCTCGTTTCCACAGACATACCCGCATGTGTGTACGCTGCAACTCTTATCTGCACGAAGATTGTACAGGATGTAAAAAAAAAAAAAAAAGAAAGAAAAGAAAGAGAGATAAGATGAGAAGAGCATTTGCTTTACCCATCAGTCTTCTGTGTTTTATTCTTTTACGTGTGTATGTGTATTGTAAGCTATGGGGTACGACTCGAGATTCTGGAAAAAAAATAATGTGGATTTGACTTATACTAAGGAATAATTGCATTGCCCTAACCCAGAGAGGTTAGAGGGGTAGCACACCTACACCAGGCTGTAGATCTCCAATCATACACTGTAGGTTACAAACAAGGGCCATGTAACTGAAGAAGTTCTCAGCATACTATGATTTGATTACTACATCATCCAGGGGCTGGATAACCTGAACATCTGGACCCTCCACATGAAATGAGAAAACAACTTTGCATCAAGTGACTACAAAAGTAAAGACTCTTCAACAGGCCACACACGCGAGAACCTTTCAATCAAAACACACTCCACTGGTTCAAACAAAACTTCAAACATCGAGTTATTGCTGCTGTCTTTGTGTAATCTTTAATATAATCATAACTGCCTGCTCAAAAGATATGTAATAGGGGACTATTAAGTAACAAACATAGAATTTGGTACACTGAAGTCACTTTGTACCACCTGTTTTTCTTCATCTCAACAGGTGACTCATTCAAACGCAGTAATGCTCTGGTGGAACGGCTCAGCTGTTTCACACCCCCTCCACCAGAACTGACCCTCCGACAGTGAAAATCACATATTAAACCCACTCAAATCCTTTTTTTTTTTTTTAACAAAGCTTCAACCTTTGTTATATTTGCTCCCACAAAACTGCCTCATCCTGAAACGTTTCCAGACATTTTCTGCCACCTTACAAGTGTTTCGAGACTAGATACAGTCATGCTGTATAATGTAACATAGTTAAACTAAAGAACTCTTTTTATATTAAAGTGACAGACCACTGGTCTAGCATCTTTGAAGTGTCTCTTTTACCGTTACTGACATGATACTGGGGCTACAGATAACGTGTTTTTGTGACCGTATTTTATTCATTTTATGGCCCTACCTTCATGTTCATGTCCGTTATGCACCATTAGGTTAAACCCAATGTTTGGAAATAAACACTGCATATGATAAACAAATTAAACGCATAGGCACAATTCAACAGAGGTAGGTTAATTTACCTGTCGGCTATCGTGGACTGTGAGCCGCTCATTGGGCTTCCGTTTCTTGGTTTTCTTCACGTCTTATCCAACTAGCATTTTATCAAGGTAAATCACCCTTGTATGTCAACAAAATTTGTGTTAACAGTTTGGCGACGAGTATGATCCACACAGTGCGTCCAATAACGTATGGAAATGTCTCATGAAGGGGGGGGGGATCAGTTTGTTAGGTAATCCGCTGGGTTTTCTTTTTAGTTGTATGTGTCATCAGATCTCTTCCAGACAAATACAAAAAAGTGGGAAAGAAAAGGTAAACATTCAGTAGTTCTCGGTTGGACACTAAACACTAAAGGACAGGATACTGCACTAGATGTCCAGCGTAATCATACAGAACTGTTCGTGCATGCCACTTGGCTATGGTGAATCAATGCAAATTTAACATATACTTTTTGCCCCCCAAGGCAAATGCCACCACATTACACGACAGGTTTCCCCTGCCGCTGTCTGGCTACCGTCGTCTTTGTCAGTACTACGGAGACTAGCGATAACCTCCTCCCCAGCCAACTAGTAAATCTGTTCTTGTTTTGTTGCCTCAAAATACAGTAGTCCGATTTTAAGCAGTGTCAGAAACTTTGATTTCTATTCAACCTCCCAAACGTTACTTTGTAACCCCTGATGATTCTTCTATAACTTACCCCTATCCCTACACACGTTGGCTTCCTCGTGTCAGTGTGAACGTGCTGTAAAGGAAAATTGGGTATAAACTACGAATAAATACGCATTAGGACCGTAATACTCAAATTCATAACCAATACGATCTTCGCTCTGTTTAGGCCTCTTGCTCGGTAGATGAATGGCATGGGACTTTTTCCTCAGAAAGAATGGGTCTATTCGTGTCTATCGCTTTGTATGCAATTCCTAGTTCAAAACATTTACCAAGTTTAAGGTTTCATTGTAACTTCTCCACTAGATATTCCAAATTCAAATTTTCCAAAAATATGTTCCACTTCAAAAAGGGGGGGAAATCGTCAGAAAACTTTAGAATCCTTTGATGTCAACTAGGACGAGCTTGCTCGCAAGCAGTAGATGGATCCCAATTCAGGAGTTCTGTTCAAAACGGTTTTGTTCCAAAGGAACAATAAAACAATAACATTAAAAACAAAACACTGTCCAGCGTATCCAACAAAATGATTTCCACTTTTTCTATGGTATGCTGAAGCCGTAAACTTGGGCTTAGTCATTTAGTCAGGTCCTTCCCCTCCTTGTCTCCATGTTTTTCGAAATTCAGTAGTTTTTTCCTCTTCTTTTTTTCGGCAATATTCGTTGTTTTTTTATTCTATTCTGTCGAAGCGCAGACAAACCGACTCCGCATATTATGACAGAAATGTCAATTTTCCGCAGGACTCAAGTAAAAACCAACGAAGAAAATTGGTAAAATCCACATAATTCCTGACTTTCGGCAAAATTACATCCCCGGATTCCTACGCTCTAGAAAGTGATTCACTCCCTTTTGGAGTGTATCCTTCCGCAGCAGGCATAATCCGTGTCTTGCGGTAGTCACTGATCATGCAGAACAGACAACTCAGTTTGTATCAAAGTGCATATGGAATTGTGCGAGTTTCCATTTTCCAACAGCTGCTCCTTTATGTATTCATAAATAATAATTGTCAAGTTGTTGTACGTCGCCAAAATGTTCTGAGATAAGATCTAAGCAGTGTCACATTTATTTTGGTCCGTACCTCACGCATTTACTTTACAGTGTAAGTGTACGTCAACCTGTGTGAACTAAAGCCTTCTATGAAATATCATTGGGAAAGCTTTTTAAAATATATGTGGGTTATATATGACTGAGTGGGTTTTAGTTCACTGAATTATTCCCCAATAATTCTTCTCCCTGCTACATCGATTCTAGAGATATCATGGACTACTACTTATAACTCATTACCGCATTAATTACATTCATATTTACATCTTTCTAGCCAGAATCAACATATTTTATATATAACCATTTTTGAAAATAAATATGTTTATAAAGTATGTTTGTGTTTTGGTCTGTATTTTATGGAGACTTTTTACAGAGAACATTTATGCCACCCAGTGGTTGGCTATGTGCATATCTCTGCGTCCATTCTTACAGTCACTGAACTGAACAAGGGATTAAAGACCGGTTAACATTCTGCAAAGTCACCTATATATTTTACAGAATAACAGCCCCCATCAGTATTCAAAGACACCCACCACCTCCCATAACTGAATAACTGATTCTGCATGTTATTTCACATTGGTGTGAAAGGATTTTTCAGAAAAACAGAATGAGATTTCTCTGCAGTCCACCGCTTTGTTTCCCAGCTTTACTCCCCAGCATGTCCGTTAGCACTGTTGCGCTTCATCATTTGCTGCCATCGCCTGTACTTAGCTTGGGTCTTTCTGCATGCAAATCGCACTATGTCCACCATGAAGACCCAGGAGAGGGCGTACATGGCCACACCCCCCCACTTCATCAGCCGCTGGGGCCTCGGGGAGACCAGCTCGCAGTAGAGCATGCAGCCACCGACGCCGATGCGCACGCCGGCGAAGAGCGCCACGAAGAGGAGGTCCACGGCGTTGCCGGCCAGGCTCTCGTAGTGGCCCGTCTGCCTGAGGAACCAGCGCACCTGCAGGAGAGGGTTGGTGATCTCCCCGCCAAACAGGACGGCACACGTCTCGGTGCCAGACCGCCCAGAGCCCAGCACCACTGCCAGGCCAAGGATGCTGAGCACGTGGTGAGCCAGCATGATGGGGTCTTCGGACCGGGTGTGCACACACCAGGCTGTGTCAAAGAGGAAGTAGCCCAGGCTAAGGAGAATGGCGAGGGTCTGGAGAGGCGTGTTTTCCGTGCCTGCAGACGGGAGCGAAGCGGGAGACATCACCCTGTGTTGCACCCTGCTGCTACAGGACAGTTAGCACAGTACTGACCTCTTAATTAATTGGTGTCACACTATTGAACTATTGAATCAGGCAGTGGATAGGTTGTAGCTAATCAAGTTGCCACTGTGTTTTAAATAATGATGGCACTAACCCAACATACTGGTTTAGAGACTGGTTTGCAGACTGAGCTTATTACAGTCTAGAAAGAGGTTAAAACATAAACAAATGGAGTGACGCTGGGTGGGTGCTGTGCCTATTCAAAGCTGGGATCTAATCAAATTCCTAATCATCCAATACAATCATACAGTCTAAACCTTTTGTCTAAATCCATTTATGGAAAGCATATAAAAAGAGAAGTCTGGATTCCAGTTTACATGTTCTCTGAGCTTTTCAATGTTGACAGATGCATTTTTCTCGAGAAAGCCCTCACCCACGTGTGTGAATGGCCACGGGCCATCGATGAAGCTGATGTAAGCAGTGACTGCGACGATGAGGATGCCGTGGAGCAGAGTGACCAGCCGGCAGTTCCACTCCAAGCCCCGCCTCCCATTCACATGACACAGTAGCGCATAAAGAGAGAGCCAGCCAATCAGGCTACAGCTTGTCTCCACCAGGAAAAGTGGCATGGCCAACCTGGAGGGGGTGGTGGGGTGGGGGATTCGTAAATCCTGATCTGAATTTTTTTCCTTGTATCTTTACAGTTACTCTTACAGGCATTTCAACATCAGTTTTTATCAAAGGTTTTAATCATAGAAGTTTAACGTACACTTTTAAATTACCTTCTAGACTGGGTTTGAAAGTATAGCCTCATAGGGAGAGGTTTTACCTGGGTTTACACTCACAGCAGTGCTGGGCTCCTCGCTCCGGCTGTGCTGGACGTTTCACTGGTGACTCTCAGATGTTCATTCTGGTTGTACCCTCCCGGATCAGCCCCCACCCACCCACCCACTGCTCGCTCGCAGCCTTTTGCATCAGACGAGGACACGTCTTAAAATTTGCGTGACGGCTCCGGAAACCTCAGCGTGTTTCCTTTTCCCCTCTCTGGCCCCTCGCCGAGTTTTGCGAACAGTTGAGCTTCTTAAAGGATTAGTGCCTCGGCACCCTGGCAGAGCCACAAACAAGATAGAGGCGTCCAGGTCATGGGTCCAGCGGCCCAGCAGCCCCCGCGGAGGAAATCAGCACGTCACGCTTCACCCCAACAAGATCACATCAACAAGATTACACCAGGTCAGCGGCGAGACGAGGCAACGAAGCGTAGGAATGACATTGTAGAGAAGTGGCCAGCGGGGTTCAAATGATGACAGGAAAACACTGTTCACAGATAAGATGTGGCCTTGATGTCACATGCCACCGTTGTTCCACTGATACACTGGTACTGTCACACACCAGTAACCAGATGACCAGTCGAAAGTATGTTTCAAGATGACCAGTAGAAAGCATGTTTCAAGATGACCAGTAGAAAGCATGTTTCAAGACTACAACTAAACTACAGCCAAAGTACAATATGACCATCAGGATAACACTCTCCACTCCCCTCCACCCTAGACTTCACTCATGAAATGTGTGTGTTCCATGGATAGACAAAGGAACACTAGCACATATACACCTTATCCACAATCTGAGACAAGTCATTACTCCCAGTGGATATTATTAACAGTTATTAACAGTTATTAACAGTTCATACAGACAATTCATACAATGGAGTTTAATCGTCAGCAAAGATACCATTTAAAACATGCTACTGTTTGGTATTGTTAAATTACTTGAACAAATACCATACCCATGTTTATGATAGTAGAATGCATGTTTGGTCCATACCTAATACTTAATACATAAATATTACATGATATTAAGAAAGTTACATGTTTAAACAATAAATTTATATAACTGACATAATTATATACATGATTTAAACCGTCAGTGAATTTTCATGCTGTAATACTGTAATTACTGTGAAGTAAAGACACCATTAAGCCTCTGTACTTCTTTTGGTTTAGATGGAAAATTATTAACAGGAAAATGATTACCTTAATGATGATATATTGAAGGAGACTGAAGAATGAACAAATATGCAAAATGGATATGCAAAAATGCCAAAGCCTGCAATCAGACAAATTCACCTTGATCCTTTATCAAAACCAAAATTCAAACTACATAAATATTACATAATATTAAGAAAGCTACATGTTTAAACAATAAATGCTATAAAAAAATACATTTAATTACTGTAATTTTTATTACTGTAATATTTTGCATTGTAGCGCTGTTTCACAACAACAAAAAAATGACAGCCATAAACGGCGTCTAACAAATCACACCCATAGTTTTGTATTCTCAGTGCCAGAAACCGTGCTTACCAACATCGTGAGCTTCTTTTTTCTATAGCATGATACACTATTTTTTTGCTCGCACAGCGTTTAAAAGGAATTTGTAAATCACTAAAATGTACAAAATGTTTGTCAGACTATATAAAATGTTATCTGTAAATGCTAGTAAAGTAAAGTTGTAAATTACTGTATATGGGCAATTCTGGTGTTGGCTGCTTCACTGATTCTGTAAAAAAAAAAAAAAAACTGTAGTCGATAAACTAGTTCAGTAGTCGATTAACGGGTATCTTGGGGAAGTGAAGAGTAACCTTCATCTGTCTGCGAGCATGTGCAGGCGTCTAATCTGGTTATAAAATGTTATGGCAGTTGTTGACAGCAGAAAACTTCATTTACTACCATGGATTTTAGATAGTTTAAAAATGCATACGCCGTCGTCAAGGACGCCATTTGACAACGTGAACAGGCCAAAGCGCGAGTACAAGATGCGCATGCTCGCCATCTAGTGTATCAGCAATTTCATAGCATTGGTGATTTAAAAAAAAACTACACAACAGTATGTTTCAGTCTACTGTTTGAAATGTCCTATTTCTTTGGAAACTGGAAACTTTGAAGAACAAAAATGTTTTAGTATCTCTACATCTACAGTAACTGCAGTAATTCCCTGTAGTCTTCCTCTCTCTCTCTCTCTCTCTCTCTCTCTCTCTCTCTCTCTCTCTCTCTCTCTCTCTCTCTCTCTCTCTCTCTCTCACACACACACACATACACACACACACACACACACACACACACACACATTTCTTATTGTTTCTGCTTGTTTCTGGTCAACAGAAATTATATCACAACAGTTTCTCTTTTTTTTCATCCTGTTCAGTCTGTAACCCTTCTATATTAAAGGCTCTTCACAAGAACCATCCCATTGATATACATTGATGGCACTTTAGGCACAGCTGCAAGTAAATCTGAAAAGCATAAACTGTTTATTTCGTCCTTATCTAAATTCCACCCTGCTCTGGAATATACATGGAGTGTAGCACATGCTGGCATGAAGATATAACGTGTGTAGGTGTTTCAGATAAGTTTGAAAATTCTGCTTTATTACATGACACTACCACTGCATGAGCCTACAGACTTTCATTCTTATTTGCAGTGCAGTTTTTCACATCCCAAAGCCTGCAAAACCTCCACCCCTTACATCCATGAAGCCTTAATGACAAGAGCCGTGTGGAACTTGGAGAAGGAAGAAATGAATAGTTGGAGCTTTTCCTTCAAATATATTTTTTATATTTATATATGGTCATATTTTTGCTCTCACACTCTGGCATTTTGCCAGAAGCCTGGGAGCCTGAGGGTGTGGCACAGGAGTTTTAGTGTTCCTGGGATTACACACTTCTGGCCTGAGATTATTGATGTCATTCCTCAAATCGGTTGGAACTACTCCTCCACATTAGGGGCCAGGGCTTCAAATCCCACTATCACTGCTCAGACAGCCTTGGTGTTTAACCTTCCACGGTATCTTGATGTTGGTTCACCACTACTTATCTGTCAGGACCTGGAAGGGCCCCAAAGGATCTTAGTCTTGTTATTTTCCACCACTCTGTTGTTCATCCCATCTGGACTTTTGCAGCTCACCTGCCTTGCATATGTTCCTGAATATGATTCCTGACGCTTGGTTGTATTTTGTGATATATGTTTTGCATCCTTCTTGTGATATATGTTTTGCATCCATCTTGCATCCTGCTGGATTGTCTCTGAGGCTCCTTTACACTGTGTGCGTCTCAGGGCTTCCCTGACCTGATACACCCCTTCTTTGATTGACCTTGTGCGTAGTGGTTGGTGTTGTGCTGCTATATTCAGTGCCTGTGCTGTCTGTCTGTTCTGCCTTTTGTAGCTGCTATCTGTTGGTGGTGTACATTCCATGGAAAGGCTTGTTCTGCATGGCAGCTCCTCTGCTTAATGTGCACCATCTGTCTGAGGAACTGCCACAACTAATCATCTTTGGGGGGGTCATTGCTTGGATGTATTCACAGATATTTTGAATCTTATCCTGGAAAGTGGATCTTACACTCTGTAGGCCCCTTCCCTCTTTTTCCAGCTGGCGTACAGCCTTTGGTATCTTGGGCGGAGTGCCCCGTGCACTGAGTTTTCTGGTCTATATACCGTCACTATAAATGTTTATGTACTATATACCATAAAACATTTGGAACCAGCGTTTTCAAGGTGGGGAGAGAACAGTGAACAGGTCGATAATTACAACTGGTTGCACCTGAGTGTTATCAGCAGCCTCCCTATACACCAGCTTCTTTTTCTGCAGGAAGCAGAGGCTAAAGCCAGAAACTGAGTGAAGGGGGGGGGTATAGGGAGAGAATACATGTGAGTATGAGAGAGAGCCAGAGAAAGAGAGAGAGAGAGAGACGGTGAGAGGGAGAGAGACAAAGAGAGAGCCAGAAACCAAGAGAGTGAGCTAGCTATCTGTCCTCAGCCAGAGCATCAAGCCAAGAAAAAAGCTTTCCTTTTGTTTAAAATACCAAATGAAAAGAGTCTGGTTGTTCCTTTTTTATTATTATTGAGATCTGTCTACTACAGTTCCACAACAGAGTACAGTGATGTAAAAGACTCCAAAATGCTTGTGAGAGCTGTACAGCATTAAGAATGGTGATGTAATAAAATGTAATATTCAGAATGTCTAAATCTTGAAAGTGACTATCGAGTCGGGAGGCAGATACGTTGAAGAAGAATTACATAGCATTAAAGTACAAAATGAAAACTAAATCTAAAAATACATTGCTGTCTGGATTACTATATTTAGATTTTCTCTGCGTAAATTGTTGGTGAATAAAATAGGTAGTGACTATGACAACTGATAAAACTTAACATTAATCCTACTTTGGCCGTATGGTCTGTAGGAACAATAAGCAATTGATAGAGGGCGCTCTTGTTCTTCTTATAATTATCTCCCAGATTTGGTCTGTAGTAATAATGCCAGTACTGAGTGAGTGCTCAGTGATATTGTGTTGCCTTTATTGTCACATAACAAAGATCCATGTGAGATACACTAAGATGATATTACAGCCGTTCTGAAATAGTGTACTACATAGACCCACATACTTCCATACATACAATTATCCCCGTCTCAGAAGTCATCACTCTTGTTTACTGATCAGAATTAATTTATAATCTACAGAGTTACTTCTAATTTCATTGAGATGGAGGTAATCCAGGAGCAAACAGAAGGAAAAGACTTAATCACTCAAAAAATATTCCATTTATAGTCAATTGTCCACCAAGAAGCCTCACAGAATCAGGAACTGACACCAAGTCCACTCAACCTACAGGCATCATATGGACAGTCAGTGTATTTCTTTACTGCTATGAATTAAAAAACACTGGTACTAATAGTACTTACCTAAGAACAGCAAGACCTAGTCTTGACTACAATTTAAAAAATATATTATACAATATGAATTTTAGGTGTAACATAACTTTATTTGGCATTGTTTTGCAAAAAAGAGGAAATAACAGTATATAAAAAACGCAAGCATCAAATCACATACTTAATTTACACACAACTAACACAACAGAGCTACAGAAACAATAAGGAAGTACACAAGTGAACATCATTATGTACAATGATCCAGTTTGTCCTACGGTAAATCGTGCTTCACGGATGAGCTTGGAGACAGACGGTTTCCTCACAGTGTTGTTTCAGACAGTAGTCATTGGTGAGGTTCGCTAATATCCAGCATAAGAGAAACTAAAACTCAGAAAATTCGAACCCCCATTATCATGGCTGGTCCCTTTCAGTCTTTCTACTGTTAGAACGTTACTTCAAAGGTGCTGGATAAAAAAAAAAAAAAAAAAAACTAGTTACAAAATCTGGGCATATCCTTGTTTGAGGCAGGGTCCATTCAAATCACATCAGGATCGACTACAACTACTGTGATTTGTGTTTCTAGAACAGCTCGGTGAGGGAGAGCAGCATGGCCAAGGCCCTTTTCCATAAACAGCCAAATGAACAGCCTGCTGAACAGTGCAGCTGCCTTCAGGTTAAATGCTGAAGGCTGTGGTACAAATCCACTGCTCATGTACTGCCACAGTACACGTACAACAACGCTCTCATTTACCTTGGCAAACAATGGCAGAACAAACTGGGGATATGAATGAAAGTGTGGGCATTTCACTGAAGAGCAATGGCTGTCCAACAAATTAAATACAAAGGCAAAAATCCTGGTCTCCTGCAAAGTCACACCTCGTGTGTACAGATCCAGAGTAAGAAACCAAAAGAAGCATCAACTTTTCCCTTCACCAAACACAGATATACACACACACACAAAAACATCAACAACAAAAGCATTAAAAAGAACATTCAGTATAACGTACAAGTGAAGCAAACACGGACGTCCACAGGCGAGCTCTCCGGCCTATCAGAAGTGAGGCAGAACAAAGAAGGAGCTGTGCTCACGCTCTGTGGACCAATCACAAACAGCTACAGTTCCCTCTGCTACAAATATTTACAAACAGCACAAGAGCTGTGCAGTAGTTTCTACAGACAACAGAAGCCTGTCCCCTCAGGCCGCTGACAGCATTGCAGTTTTCTTTCTGTTGTTTTTTTTTCTTTTTTTTGTGCATGTAAACTCTTCCTTTATTGGTCAACTACGTGATCTGTGACCCCTACTCACCGTCTAGTGCCCTTAAGAACTGAAAAGACCATTAGCAAATATGCTTTCTCAGATGATATAAATGGTTATGATAAAGCCCATGAGGTGAAGACAGTTCAACAGTTCAACGTCAAATAAAAATCTTCATAATGGTCAGGGCTAGTTTGAGTGAGGCCAGTCTTTTGGCATGGCACATTCCAACAGAAATTAGAACTATAAATCCTTACAACAGTGGAGAAAAATCAACAAACAAGCCTGAGCTTTGACTGAAATCTTTACATGAAACACACAAATCAGTTTACACCTCCTGATTGAAGAGTGTACTGGTTCTGCACTACAGTGTGTCTGAATAGTGGACAGTATGATAATTCAGCTGCCTGAATTATCCACAATAATGCAGTCATACTCTGGTTTTGAGAAGAAACTGATTTGGGTGTGGCTTAAAATTTGGCTTGGTTTGGTTTACAGTTAAAAAAAATGTTTCCATATACTGAAAGAAGCTTAAAATGTTATCATCATATTCAGTAACTAAATACTATATATAGTATATACATTTTTTTAGATTGAGAACACACCTTGGTACACTGACACTGTATTCTTCAGTCAGCAGACAGTTGTTATGGAAACAATGTTGGAAAAACAAAAGAAGTCTTTAAAAAAAAAAAACTGGCATCATTTGAACGAGCTCACTTTAGTCCGACATGCCCAATCAGGAATACTGCTATTCATGATGGAGGAGAAATACAACGGTGGCCCTCATTGGTTGCCGTGGCGGCAGACGTTATCCGTGTTTGTAAGCCGTGACAGCAGGGGGAAGCGTGGGGGAGCGGGTAAGGCCTCGGCTGCCTCATCGGCTCTCTGTGGCTCTTCCTGCTTACTTGTGTAGGTCAGTGTACTTTACTCCAGGAAAAATGGAAAAGGAAAAACAGTAGAGAAAGGAACACTGTTAGGAAATGTTTATTTCCTAAGAACACACAAGTCTAAGAAATCTGCCTAAGAAAGTAAGGTAAGGCTTTCTTCCTCTTTCTGTTACACAGTGCCCACATCACATCTCAACACCAGCCACAGAGCTAAAAAGCTTGTACACTGTGGTGACAGTATAACTGACCTCACCAGCCCTGAACTGAATTTTATCCACACGTCCTTTTACCCTCCATTTCTACAGTTACCTGGTCACTAGGTGGCTTCTTGTCTCCATTAACAGCTTTCAGTAGGCCAGACTTCTCTGTTTTTTCTGCCTTCATCTCCACAACGATGTCGTCTTTATTGGTCTTCTCCTTGGTGCTGTAGGAATTAATGCTGTACACGTTAACATACCAGGCTGTAGGCTACGGCGTTTGCACCCCCAAAAATTAAAAACAAGAATAGGTCTTTGCATTAAACAAAGATGACCTATTAACTAGGACCAATGGTTTTCAAATACCCCTTCTATGGGGTGAGCACAAGACTTACATCTCCTGTTTCCCAGAGCGTCCACAAGGCAGCTTGCCCTTCTTGTGGAGAAAGTAGAGGACACTCCCCAGGATGGCCAGGAGAAGAATGCTGACGATAATGATGGCGATGCTCACTCCGCTAGTGTCGACTGAAAGAGTGGTGAAGGGCAGTGAGTACCGGAGGCCTGCCCGCTCGCCTATTACCATGTCAACAAGGACCAATAACTCCAAGTAGGTCAAGACAAGTGTTTTCAAGGTAACACCAAGTCTTCTGAAAGTTAAAGTTCACCAATTTTTCAAAAAAGCTTTCTTACTCTCCTGTTTTCTCTTACCAGGTGTGTGCTTGGTGCTGAACCAAATATGTTATTGTGTTTTGCCTCCAGAGTTTCAAAATACTGTTTGTCATGATATAACGGCGTAAGGGACAGCCTGGCCAAATGCACGACCATTGTGTTTACAGATGGAAAATCAGGGCGTGCGAAGCCAGGCAGGAACATTTTTACACTCAGACATTTCTTAGTATTGGAGCAGGTCAATTTTGGAAAACCGATGCCCTTTTAACACTTTCATATTATTACTGGAGAAATATTTCCCTAATGAAACAGTTGATGGGTAAGAGCAAAGAAAGAATGCCTTGTGGAGTTTTATTCCTCCTGTGAGACAGACAACACGGCGAGACTGTCATTACGAGGTGCGTGCATTGAACACCATGTGTAAACAAAAGGGTTAGACAGGAAACCATCATCTGGGAATGAATTTTATGGGCTAAGTCCTCTCAGTGAAACAGTGCTATTGCAACCATGTAGCACAACAGCTAAACGCCCTGTTTCCCTGGTCTGCAGCTTCAAACCATATTTATTTAAATATTCAGAGAAAGCTAATTATTCATTCATCTTGGGGGGGAAAACATTTGGTATGGGGATGTGTTTTCCTAAGCAAAGTCTGCCGTGATATTATCACGCGCTTTTTTTCTGTATGACTTTTTCTTCACACAGAATTTTAAATATGCCCAGGGGCTGGTGAGAATCGAACTTCTGAGGTACAAACCCCACCCCACTGGAAAAAAACATGCATTATTCACGAGCGTCAGCTGATCGCTCACTCGTTGCACGGGGCAGATGGGTTTCGGGAGACGGAAATGAAAGTTCGGGTCGGAGATGGGAGAGCTGTGGAGGAAAACTGGGAGACGTGATCACCTGCAGAGCTTCGGGGTGCAGAGGGCGCGATCGGAACTGCGGAGAAACACAAAGAGGACACTCACATTGGGCTGACCTCGCTGAATCCTGAATACCTGCTCGTGTTTTTGCACTGAACCAGTGCAAACTAAACAACCAGCACTGACTTCTCTGTTTGTAATTATGCAATTTGATACCTGTCTAAGTTGCAAAGCTGCATTAAATCATGTCGTTTTACTGAATTGAACCCGGAGGAAGCTGCATGTTCAGGTAGTGGGAGAAACGTACTGCTCGTGATGGTGTAGCTCCTGGTCTCCAGTCCCATGTTGTTTGTAGCATTGCAGATGACCAGGGTGTCTGTAGTCACTTTAAGGGTCATGATGCTTTGAACCAAATCCTCCACCTCCTTTTTCATGACCTCACGCCAACTCTGAAGACATAAGCGATAGGTCACCGGGCCATGCCCAGGAGTGGAGGTCAGGAGCCCCGGGGTCAGGGGGTACTGCGCGGCTCTTACCGGGCTGCCATCTACACTCCACGTGATGACGGGTTTGGGGTAGCCTCTCGCCTCACAGCTCAGGTTCACCCATTTCCCCACCTTCTCCACCATGTTCACATCCTTCTCTGCATCTCTCAGCTCAGGAGCACCTGGAGGAATAGGCAAAAAAAAAAGAAAAAAGAAGAAATAAATATGTATCGGTATGTTAAAAGTATGCAGTACCAGCACTGACATGCTGGATTGGGGCAGGCTTACCCTGCACGATGATGTGGACCGAGCCACTGGTGTGCATTCCTGGCAGTGACGGGACCGCCACCTCGCAGTCGTAGTATCCTGCCGTGTCAAACGATGCGTCCCGCAGATGCAGCGTGTGTCCCTTGCCGACCTCCACGCCGTCCTGAGCATGCATCCCGCAGCAAACACAGACAACACACATCCAGACAATATAATTATCATTTACTTTCCATACATCTAAAGCACAGAAGAAAGAAACAATATTACATTATTTCAAATACGACCTCTGTAACGTATGAACTATGAGTGATGGGCACAAACATTTCTGAAGATGAATGCGTGAAGGTCAGCTGTGAGTACCTTAAGCCACACTGCGGTCGTCTCCAGAGAGGACAATGCATTACAAGTGGCTGTCAGACTCTCCCCTTTCAGCATCACCTCAGAGTCTTTGGGTACCACCACTGCTGGGTCCAAATCTATACACACAAACACACACACACACACATGCACATACACAAACACACATGAGCACAGACACACACACACACACATACATACACCTTGCTCCAGCCACACTAAAAACCACTAAAAACCTTACTCCATCCATTAATTATTACTGTCTGTCTTGCTAACTGAGCTGACTGTGAGCAAGACAATGCTCCACACACAACAACCTCCACCCACAACCACTCCATCAGCACAGCTGTGTCATACAGAGGATGATAATTCTCCACCTTGACCTGGATTGTATCCAGACTGGTCTGTTTTGTATGCAAGAATCTTCTAGTGACCTGCTTTCCCTCAGAAAAAAATATGAAATGACAGTAAATCAGAGACTAATAATGCTAAAACATCAACATTTGTTGACTGATGGCTACAGAGATAAGAAATAACAAAGATGACATCAGTAAAAGAAAGTTGGAAATGAGTCATGTTCCCTTAGACGCCAACACCAAATATCCAAGGAATTCAGCCATCCCAGAGAAATGGGCCTTCAATTAATTGATCTCATGCCAAAAACAAACAAACAAAAAACAGCTGTATTCACTACAACCTAACGATGCCATTGCTATAGCTTGTCAGGTACATTACGGCTAGAATGTTTTTAATAAGTGGATTACTTACAAAGTGGATTACTTACAAAGTGGAATACTTGTTGGAGAGTTACAGACTCTCCACTAAATCTCAGTTTCCACTGTCTCACCTTGTGCAGCTGATCAGCAGAGACCACATTTTAATCAGGCCCTGGTTACTGTGATGCCTAGAGAAGAACTAAAAGGTCAGATCTCAGGAATCTATATGTTTAATCTATATGTATTTGTGTAGTTTTGTGATTGTGATTTTGTTTTATTTTGCACTTTTATGCTTTTCTGCATAACTCTGTTACTCTTCTGTGCCATGGTGCTTGCCACTGAGGATCAAGGTCAAGAGGTCATAAGGTCACTCTTCTGCCCATCCACCCCCCTACCTCTTGTTCCCTGCTTCATAACTTTGAACACACATCTGTGTGATCACACATTTGTGACTGAATGCCTGTTATTAGACTAGCACTCTTCTTTCCAAATTTTTAACAAAAACTGATCCAAAGTTTCTTCGCACACGCAAATAAACAGCTATAAAATTCCACGGATCAATACAGGCTCCTAACTTTTCATTACTGAATTTCTAACTTTCTTCTCTCAAATGTCAGTGGATTCTCTGAATTCCGAAATCACTGAACTGTTGAAATATGAATCCTGCTACATCCATACAGTATATTTTATAAAAGTCTATATGTTATACTATAAAAGTCTATATGTTATTTGAGCAAAATGCAGTAGTAAGTTTCCCTCAGCAATTTAACAACTTCTTAACCTCACAACCTCAGGACAAAACACATTGGATCTTGCTTAACAGGGCACAACAGAGGCGACTTCTAAAAACTCCATTCATTTTTCTCATTGACAAGAAACCTTTAGACCCAGAGTAGCTTATGTGGGCTTAATGGCATGACGCAGATGATAGATTGACATCAGGACTTCAGAGGTCTGTTCATTCCCGACTCACCTGATTCCACCAACCCCTCTACTTCTGATAGCAAAACACAAGGTCTGATTACCAGAGTTGGGTAATAGTCGTAGATCCAGAACGAGAGACGACATGGAGAGGTCTGGATCAGTACTGAGGGCTGTAGAGAGTGAACGGTACTCTGTCTACTCACAGTGCACGGTCAGCTGCAAACTGCCCACCACATCCTTGTTGCTGCCAGTGTCCAGGTCCAGGGGGTGGCACTTGTACACACCGCTGTCGCCGCGGGTGACCTCCTTGAGGAGCAGAACACCTCTCCTACTCTCAGGCTCCGCCTCCAGTTGCTGTGGGAGCAGACGGGCCAGACGTCAGACCACAGTATCTGCAGTAAAGCCTTTTCCCCCCATTAGCGCTCAGAAGCTATCCGAGTGGCCTTGTGCCTTGTTAGCTTGTGAATTGTGGACAGGTACTGCAGAGACCAGTATGCACTTTACAGTGGAGGACATAAAGTCCAGCTCTAAAGCCAGAGAACGCCTGCTCTGATAACAAAATCATAAACTGGTGCACATTGTGTGTCCCTAAACCGACAGTCACCTTAAGCGCTGCAGCTGGGCCTATTACTGAACGAATGACTAACACTCCCCTGCGCCAGACATGTTCCACGTCCAGCTATTCTCATGGTAGACTCTGGAGGAGTGGGGGAGAGTGCAGTGCAGAAAGACAGAAAGAAGGCAAGAAGAAGGGGTATTCTCACTTGTTCTCGACTGAAAACGATGGGAGGCGGGGGGTTGCCGTCGCCCTGGCAACAGATCTCCACTGTGTCCCCCTCTTTGACCAGCCCCTCGGGCGGTACCCTCCATATCTTGATGTTGGTCGTGGGGTCTGGGGAGGGCACGCAAAAAAAAAAACAACAACAAAAAAAAAAAAAACAAAGAAAGAAAGAAAGAAAGAAAGAAAAAAAACAGGCCATAAATGGCGGGGCATTCACACATGCGTTACCAGGGCAGTGCAGTTTCAACGCCACCAGCCATTCAGTCAGGAATTCTGGGCTTTCATGCTGAAAGTCATTTTTCCTAGAGAAAAGGGTTACTAGAATTTCCTGTTGGGGCTATGTCAGAAAGTACAATGGTATGTGTCAGTTTAAGCATGCCATGTCATTATATTTATTTTTTCAAGACCAGCTGTTCTTTTCAGACTAAGAACTTCAATGCTCTAGTGTCTAAAAACCACATGCAGTATCTTGAAATGCCATAACAATTAGGCTACAGTGGAAATTCCAGATTTTTGTTCTTGCTGTAAAAATGCGGTTTGTTTTGGTCAAATGTGGTTCTGTCTTAACCCTTGGCCGAGCTCCCTGATTCTCTTCTCACTCGGTCTGGCCTTGGCCACACCCACCCCAGCCTCCGTGAGGAACGTTCAGGGCAGAGGTGGGAAAGGGTGCGCTGCGGTTGGGGAGGGGCCGGGTAGGGTGAGGGCAGGCGGAGGAAGGGTGGGGAGGACTCACAGTGCACGGTGATGTTGATGCCTCTGGACCTGGCCGTGAGCGTGGAGCCAGGGACACGGTAGTGAACCTCACAGGAGAAGAGCGAGTCCTGGTCCTCACGCTCCACCTTGTACTGGAGCTCACTCTGCACCGCATTCAGCCCGCTGGAGTCAACAGTCACCAGGGTGACCACATTCACCCCTGTGGTAATCAAAAGGGGTGCAAACACTTTTTAATTTGACAGACACAACAGAGCAA
>JAOYMR010000002.1:2539153-2566390 GCA_025802075.1 Tenebrosternarchus preto
AATTAGATCTAAAAAGCTTAAATAACTTAAAAGTTCTTAACTCAGTTCTTAAAATTATCCCTGAATTTATTAGTCATGGATTGAAGGTGGAATTACAGCTGGCTGAAGACAGACAATTACGTGTTGCATTGTAAAGTGCAGGAAGTGAGACAGGACTGACACAAAGACTTGCTTTACTACACTTACGGCCTTTTTCAGGGTGCAGGACCTTATTGTTTCGATACCAGGTGATGTTTGGTTTGGGGAAAGCATGCCGAGCTTCACAAGTGGCAATCTAATCAGAAGAGAGACATCTCTTCACCAGCTGGGTTGAACACATGCTACACAGAACATCTGAAGACCATTTAGTTAAAGCCAGAAAATGGAAAGCTGGAGATTGACGCAAACCTTTGATGGCAAGGAATTTTTCACAGAAACTCCGGAGTGGACGGCTTCGATCACAGGTTGCTCTGGAGGGTCTAAAAAAAAATCACAAAACAGGGCAAATCAAAATATTTTCTTCTGAATCATATTCTGATGGGACGTATCAAAGCAGCAGCATGAGGAAGGGAAGGCTTACCAAACACCCTTAGGTGGGTCCTGTTTTCTCCATTGCCAGCCGCTAGACCGTTGACCTGGCAGAAAAACTCCCTCTCGTCAGACAGTTTGACATTCACAATGGTCAGGTTCTCGCCGCCGCTGTCTCCCGCCACGCTGATGCGGTCAGTGTACATCGTGTTCTCATCCACCTTCTGCACAGTGAGGTCACTATAGGAGATCCTCACTCTCCTTCCTTCAGGAGTACGCTTAGGTTGATGGGAAATGTAGTTCAGTACACAGAATGCCGACATGGTAGTTGAAATTTAAAGTGAGAAGTAAAGAGAACATACCACAAACCACTGCACCATCACCATGCTGGGCTCTTGAGCAAAACTGTACTGGCAGCGGATCACTGCGGACTCATTGTTATAAACTTCAACCACGTCCTCCATGTTTAGCACCACCTGGGCTGTGACTGCAAATAAAAAGTACAAACTTTCAATTACCGTCCATGGAGCGGAAACAAAGCAAAGAGCTCATTCAGTCAACAAAGTCAAAGAGCTCATGACAGTCGCAGAACCCTCAAGCATTTTCTCCACCAGCATTCCCTGCATATCCCAGAGCCCAGGCACAATGTAATTACCAATGGCCATCTGGTGTCCGAGGGCAGGGCTATCGCCGGGGCTGGCTGGTCCCAGGTCAGCGGCAGGCTCGCAGAGCACAGTGACGTTCCAGTGGCGGGACCGCCTGGGAGCCCCGTGAGTGCTGCCTCTCACAGGACGAGCCCTGCTATCTGAGGAATGGCCCAGAACCGCTGACCCGTGTTAGCGGGAAGGGAGTCACTGGCGCCGACCCCCAGTGAGCTCATGGAGGATCACTCTCACTTTTACCAGGGGGAAAGTTCCCCAAAATGCTGGCACAGAACAAGAAGGGCAGCCTATGTGAACTGCTTCAGGGTGGCAGGGTAACTACCAAACACACTGTACAAGCTAAATCTCCGACATCTTTCAGCGTCGTTCTCAGTGTCACCAGCAAAGGCAAACTCAAATTCACATACTTCTAACCAGAATGCTTCATTGTAGAGAAAGATCTGATAACATAGATGACCATAGATTATGAGTGGTTGTGGCCAGAGATAATTTCTGCTTGTCAGTGAGAAAAGAAAAAAGAAAACATGTGGTTATGAGTAAAAGCACAAACCTGGAGATCATGGTGAAACGTCCCATGCAAACCAACTGATGCACATGTAGATGGTATGTTGTGTGCGATCAGTGTTATTTTCAGATGCACATGTACTCAGAGACCACGGCCCTTGCCGGCGTTTCCTGGGCTCCCAGAATATGCCGCCCGCCGATCCCGATTCAGCTGTGACTGTTACCGCTCCACCTCATAACCAAACCAGCAGTTGGGCACCAGGCCGCAGCAACTTTACGAGCACCGCCCGCCTTTGGCTCCGTCTCCTCCGTCATCCCAGCCCCCCCCCCCCGCTCGCACCCCTCACTCCGGTCGGCTTACGAGCGCCTCTTTCTGCCCCCACTTTCTGCCCCCCTTCCACTTCCCCCCCACTCACCCAGACCAGCTTCCTGCTTCTTTGCTCCTTCCAACATGCAGAAAACAGGCCTATGCTTAAAGGCCCCCTTTTTTAAATTGGAAACATCTGGAAAATGGGGACACTAGACTGGGCTGCCAGGGAGACAGGGGATATTATGGGATTTCCACATCCATGATGAGAGACGGCGGAAGAGAGGAGTGGAGATAGGGAGTCGCGGGCCAGGGTTCAGGAGGTGAAGCTCGTCTACGACAACCTCATCACTCTCTTTCGCTGTCCACATTCTGAAGGTCAGAAGCAAGCTACCACTGAGAGGGGGAGGGGAGTCGGGAGGGAGGCTGAACCCACAACATCACAAATGGTTTGGCCCTGCCACTTGCCTTTGTCTGCGCATTTTGTAGTGCTTTTAGTTATCCACAGTTTCTAAAAAAAAACTAAACTGATGGGAATAGGCTTGTAGAATAATAGTTTAATTTTACTGAAGATTAGCAAATATTTTAGGACATTCCTAAAAGCCAAAAAATACTTTAAAATGCTGTCTCTCCATATATCTTGAATCTGAATATGGTGTGAAGCACACACACTTGCACGCACACACACACACACACACACACACACACACAGATAGAAAGCCTCATTATAACAGCCTGCTGGTCCCATTCACCATTCATTGACTATTGTCATGGCCACTGCCTGCTCCTCTCCCACACCCTTTCCCACTCTGTCCTTCACCCTCTACGCCCAACGTGGAGCAGACGCCCTGCTCATTACGAAGCGCCGGCCCCTACCTCTCCCTCATCTAGTCCAGCTAAGAACATGGAGACCCCCCCCTCCACCCCCATGTTGTATCCACCCAACCATAACCTCAAGAAGCACATCCATTGTCCAGACACCTGGGGAACCTTAAGCCTCCTCTCAGTCCTCTGTCGCCTCCCACAGCTGACCAAGTATCAAGCGCTAAAACGTTAAGGTACATCTTGGTTCTAATCTCGCAGACAATCTTGGCAGAAGTTGAGGAAGTAACCGAGCTTCTTGTTGACTTTTGTGCCGTCGCCACAGAAACGTCCTGTGGACGGAAAAGAGGTGTTTTTGCTCGCTTTTCAATCTGTTGTTGTTGTCTAATCGGATTAGCAGAGGTACAGAATATCTTGTCATGGGAGGGATTTGTGACTAAGAAGGACACGACTTCTCTTATCTCACAGAAAGCAAAAGGCAGAACAAAAAAGAGGAGAGAGAGAGAGAGAGAGAGAGAGAGAGAACATACCGAGGACTCAAGCACGTTATATTGCTATGCTGAGTTATTCATAGCGAGGGCAGCTGGCTGAGGTTTGCCATGACCATCTTTTAAAAACCACCAGGGAATATTTCTACGTGTTGACAGGGCGAACGAAGGAGCATGGAAGTCCAAAATCACGCTGTGTGCACACATGGGTGTGTGTGTGTAGGCCTGTGGGCGTGGCTTCCAGCTGCTGATAACAGAAACAGTCTAAGCTCACATCATATCACAAAACAGTTCAGTTCCAGCCCAACAGATACTAAAACGCACAAAACAGTAGCAATGGGACATACTTCATGTATACTTCATGTCAATGGGACACGCCCACTGTGTTCTACTGTATACTGCATGTCAATGGGACACGCCCCCTGTGTTCTACTGTATACTGCATGTCAATGGGACATGCCCCCTGTGTTCTACTGTATACTGCATGTCAATGGGCCCCTAACAGACAATGGTGGCTTCCAGTGAAGGAGGTAACCACAACAGCAGACTGGGTTGAGCTCGCCAACAAAGCAGATGAGCTTCTGATTCATCTGAGCACCAATTAGATCTCCAGCTGTTCCTTGTTCTCCCAAGCCAACCCCCAAAGTCTTGGTGGGGGCTGAACACACACCCACTCACACACAAACACAGAGCCTTGCAATCAGAGTCAGGCTGCTTGCTAAACTGTTTAGAGTGTGTTGCGAATGGTGGAAAGAGTCAGGGCACACACAGAGTCATAAAACAGACACCTGTGGGATATTTTTTTTAGCATAAGCACTTGTGAAATAACATTGTACACACACAGATACATGCATAGTAAGAAGGCCGGTTTACCCGTAGTCCATCCTAGGCAAAACCATCGGGCTCTTGCCTTGGTGCCTTCTGTCTATCTCTGGGGCCCAGTATCTAAAGGGCCTCCCCACTCAGACCTCCCAAGCAGGTCCCATCAATCACAGGTATCACTGAACCCTGAACCCAGCCACTGGGTTTGAAAGTGGGGTCAGACCTGTGTGCCTATAGATAACCAACCTACTAAAACATTCAGTGATCATGAATTGTCCCTTTGTCAATAGCCAGCGTTTGATGTGGTCCTTGGAGAAAAACGTTTGCTAATCTATTCATTCAGGTCTTAGTGGAGTCTGTCTGTGCCTAGTTTTTGTGAGCTATTCAAGACAAAACTGAGAATGCTTGCATGTGTGATGTGTGTAACAGACTCTGACAGGGAGGGTATTACCTGAGACACCTTCAACACCTGAGATCAAAGGAGGCAGCAGGCCAATATGTACCACACATACACACACACACACACACACACATACACAAAAAAGATGCTTACACAAAAACACACACATGCGTACACACACACAGACACACAAATGCTTACACACATACATCATTCTCCATACATCATTCATGTACACTTTCACTGTACCATGAAAGACATTATCAAATGTCACACATCCATTCAGACAAACTCATATGGACAACTCGACACACACACACACACACATGCAGTCCCATTAAGGAGAAGTGTCCACTGTGATCCTGAGGCAGCATGGGATCCACCCTTTCTTTCAGAACTGGGAACTGGCACAAATCCCTCATCCCTCAGACACCCACTCAGCCAGAGAGACTATGTTTGCTGCCCTGCCAGCCCAACCCCCACCCACTCCACCCACTCCACCCTGGGAGGCGACATCAAACATGCAAATCCCTCAAAGTGTCCATTCGCCAAGCCTGAGCTTGAGCATGGCTCTGCAGAACGGGGTATAGCAGACATCACACACACACACGTTCTAAGCACTCATCCACGCCCTGGGGCACAGGACGGAAACCCACACTCCACACAGCGGGATTCCCCTCGCACACTTCACAGGCGATGTGGCCGAGTGTCTCCATGCACGTTACAAGCAGGATCAACTGGAAAGATGTGATATGATACATGAGCAGAGGAAGAAAGTCCTTCATTCAATATGGAAATCAGAGTCACATCTTAGCATGTTTACATTCTTCCACATGCCCATCACTGCTGCTTTGAAAACTCAACTCATTGCATGCCAGCCTAAATGTTTACACCAAACTGTGAGGGATTCAATTTATTTATTTTTCGTCACGCGATGTAAACAGATTCTGAACTTGTTATTTCTGTGTGTGTGTGTTTTAAATGTAATATCTCTCTCTGGGTCACTGATCTTTCTTCTCAGGGAAAATACTTCACTGCTCTGCCACGTCTTCTCCTCCTCTTCCTCCTCTGAGAAAAAAACTGAAGTTTTCTTCACCAGCAACAGAATTCCCGCATCCCGCCGGGACTCCGCCAAGCAAACACATAAGCACACACCTGAACGCGGCTACGGGGCCCGTGCTGAGGGGAGATTCCCACTACGGATTGTGCTGTGAGGTGAAAGCTGAGTTGGGCTGACATGAATCGGGTCGGGCTCCTCCGGGATACCGATCAGCAACACCACGCCGCCATAAACTGATTCATCTGAGGAGAGGAGGCGGGGCCCAAGAGGCCAATCAAAGGCGAATTAGCATTACAAAGCGACGCAATCAGAGAACCCTGAGGGTGAATGAAATAATGATGGGCTCGTAACAGGCTTCTGATTAGCCAAGGCAATGGTATTTGCCTAATGGGGCAACAGGGTGAAATACCATGAGTGAGACCTTCGTTAGTGCAGTGTTGCTTCCTCTCAAGGAATGTGAAGAGGTTCTGTTGGTTATGTGTGATGCAGAAATGGGAGATGGAATTAATAGTCTAGAAACGTACTGAAACAACCTAGAAACAATCAAAAGTACAAACAGTTTACTTATTATTTTATGTTTGTAGTATTTGGCTTATTACCACGTAGATAATGAGGTTCTGTTTGTCATGTGTTCAGTCAGGGGCCGCAGTGCTGTTATGCCAAGGGGGCCTGTAGCACAAGACACAGCAGTCATCCCAAAACAGCCACACTTCATGTGAGCGCCAGGGTGAAGTGGACATTATCTCAGCTTCAAAGCCCTCACTGAGGAGGATAAGATCGCCTGACATTAAGCGTAAAAGGTCGTGTGTAGAGCCGAAACCTGGGTCGACTCTTCTGCTGTTGCTGTTATTACAGCGCTGGAAGTGACGTCCGTTCATAACCCCCCCACCCTACGGCTCTCGCCATGAGTCAGTTCAGACAAAAGACCCCCTTGTCTGAAGTGGGACCTGGATGATGGACGAGCTGGAGAGAGAGAGAGGAGAGTTTTACCAGCAGCGGTGGTGCCTCCAAAAATAATGGAGACCTCTCGCTACGTAACAACATCACACTCGCGCTAGGGGGTAGCGGGCGGAGTCATCGGCTCACACTCATGCTGTATATTTTACTGAGACTCCATTGTGTTTCATGCATTCCTTTCATCGCTTGGATCTTTCATGTTGGAACTGAATTAAGCTGAAAGTGGCTTAAAGGAAAGGAGAAATAAGGCCATTGGTGGCATGGGGTGTTTTTTTTTTCTTGCCGGTATCTAGCCAATCAGCACGCTTCACTTGGGTAGAAGCATTGCCGCAGCACCACCACCCAAGGTCCCTCGATGCCAAGCGTGTGACCCAAACCACGCCCTCCTCCTCGGTGCTCCAATCTTGACAAGCTCATGAACAAAGGCTCGACCCAGCAGCCCGGTGTTTCTTTCATCACATCTGTCAGAGAGCCTGGGTGGAGGCAGAGGCGTGGGTGGAGGCAGAGGTGTGGGTGGGGATGTACCCGTGCCATACCCGGCTGGGGGTCTCAGCAGTGTTCCGCCCCCCTGCAGGGCGGCGCTGGCGCCCTCAAAGAGAATAGCCGAGTGATCACAGGTGCGCACCGTCGCTAACGAAGCTAGCGGTGTGACACAAGTGCCGGCCGGCCCCTCCCTCTCTCCTGAATCCCTGCCGAACTCTTAGACAGGCTAATGAGAGCTCCGCTTCACTCCTAGCACCAAGCTTTCATTTCCATTACACTTTAATGGAGCCGAGTTAGCCGACAGCTACATGACTCTATGCAGGGCAACGGGCGCTTTTTGGGTCATGGCACTGTTTTGATCACAATCGGAGCGTGGGGTGAGAAAACGAAGAAAAAAAAATTGCACCCTCGGGGAAGACCTAATAATTACTGGCGAGAGTGAAAGGGCAGGACATCCTGTACAGGCTCTTGATATCACTGCTAGAAAGCCAGACCAGTAGGAGCCAAAGGGATTATGAACTTGTCGCTCCTGTGGTTTTACTGTAAAAGCCACTCCGTTCTCCTCCAACACCTGGTCCGCCTGGCGCCTGCGCCAGCTGTGAGCTGTGAACTTCCGTCCCACTCAAGTGCTGGAAAAACATATGCGCCCAGACACCAGAGGCCCTCCAGCTGGATTCACAACAAACCGTGTTTCTGGTTATAACATGGGCTTAACTGCAGGTAGTGCAAACACCAGTTGTGTCCAAGCACAACCCCAGTTCTGCTACCCTGTTTTGGCAAAATCAGTCACAGTATCATCATGTTTTGTTTTAAATGACTTAAAGAAAAAAAAAATTAAACAGTCATGCTGTTTACCGAGTCAATTTAAATGTTCGGTCTGAGCACATCAGCACAGCAGAAGTGCTCCTCGGAGAGCAATAACATCAACAGCACTTAGCTTGTTATACAGACTCAAGCCAAAGCGAAGACCTTGAGAGGAGCTTCTGTTTTGGCTGCCTGCTCCTCCCCGGAGGAAACCGAAGCAGAGCTGTGGTAGAGTTGGTCTGAACCGGGGTTTTTAACGATCGAGAATCAGAGGTCGAGCCAGCGAGAAAGGGCTCGTGCAGCTTCAAACAACAGGAGTGCCTGTCCGATCCTCACATAAAGGGCAGGCACAGCTGGGGAGGGAAGAGCCCCCCCCCGTTCACACCTGTTCATAGCGCAACCCCTCCTGGGATTTGTGGGATCTGCTAAGTCCTGGCGGGAGAGCAAGAGGGTCATGTGTGGGGAGGGGAGGGGTTTATGAGCGACAACCACAAATCCCTTTGTTTTGGACCGTGTCGGGAGAAAAGCCGAGGCTTCCTCTCGGCAGCAGCTCGGACACAGGTCCCAGTCGCAGGACTCGAAGCGCATGGAATCCGGAACGCCCTGAGGTGCAATGCTGGGAGAAGTGCAGCAGGTGCCGGCGGCCGCAGGGTACGGCCATGGCTTGGCCACTGGCCAGCTCTATGCTTGCCCACTTGGCACTCGTTCTGTTTACATTTATGCGGACGTAAACTGATGGAAACATTCTTGGAGTTTTATGAAGAAATCTTTCAGATTCTTAAAGAATCAATACCAACACATGCAATGTTTAAATTTGCTCCTGAGTATATTTTGTAGTGTATTACAATAAATAGGACTTGCATTGAAATATTCTTGTTTCCAATGTTTACCCAATTTCTACGTTACTAAAAAAAAATAAAATACCTAATGAACAACGCCTCTGCCTCCACTTAAGACTTCGCTCGCTCTCTCTCTCTCTCTCTCTCTCATTGATGTTACTGGCTTTCAATTTCCATGTAATCACTGAGAACAAACCAAAGGAAGGAAGAATGTTAATGTGAAATAAACAAAGTGAGACGAAAGGGAAAAGAGGTCGAGACCAGACTGTATTCTACATTTCTCTTCAGAAAAATAAGCAGTCAAATGCAATTTTTGGAGGCAACTGCTTTAGCCTGGGAGCTTTACTGTTCCAGACATGGTGTCCCTTTGTTTTTCACTGGGTGTCGATCCTGCGGACTGCTCTCCTCTCTCTGACCAAACTTAACAATCGCTCGAGACAATCTGCCCAACGTACTTTTATACACAAGTGATCTTTTAACAGTGTCTAATATTGAGGAAGAGGAGGAGGGGCCCTTGATCTTTAAGTATCTCTTTGAAACGTGGAGTTCAAAGATAAAGACCAATCGCCTTGATCTGTGGGCCAAGGCGACCCTAAAGGAAAACACTGCATTAGTTTTCATCACAGGCTGACAGAAAATCCCTTTGTTCAAGCCTGAAAGCTAAACAATAGAATTAGTATGATCTGCTGTTATTATCAATGGTGTGTGACTGAAATGTGACACTATTGACTTTGATTATATCATTCTCCAGTCTTGGTAAAACTGCATCATAGGCATGGCCCGTGCAAAGACTTTCTGTGACATTTGATAAGGTTTTCAGAGATGCACAGGGATTTTTACCTTTAATTAAGATCGTGTCTAAAGAAGTTAGGATCCCATAATAAAAAAGGGCTCTGAAACTGTTGTACTTTAACTGTTGTACACCATGGTACTTTAGCTTTGGAAATCTACTTTTGACATCTATGTTACAGAGGCTCCTTAAAAATATCCACAGTGAGACACAGCAGATAGGTGTGTGCCATTTACAGCCTTTCCTATGAGAGGCAAAATCTGGCGGATGCTTCACGTAAGAAGCCTTTCTGTGAAGTCCCGCCAGTTCATTTAGGCTCCATCGCTCCCAGCAAGGTCGGCCCCCACCACTCTGCTCTACTGGAGCGAATCCAGAACGCTGTTTGGGAATACAGTGAAAACTTGAAGACAGGCTTCTTTTTTCTGCCCCCCCCCCCCTCCGCCAAAAAAAAATGGGCTCCTTTCCCGAGAGCCCTGGATCCTGAATGTCGCTAGGACCCTCCTGCTTGAGATTCAGCTAGATCTGGTGTATTGTCAAAGCAGAGAATGTCATTAGCTCACTGTAAGGAGTTAAGATATGGGTGTGATCAAGACTGTCATTAAAATGGGGCTTCTTATACAGAGCTGTTTTGCCTCTGGATATTAGAAAAAATTACATTTTCTCTGCCTAAGCAAGGATTAATAGGGTGGAGATTGCAAGGAGAGGGGAAGCAGAAGTAAGTAGAAAGTAAATAAGTAGAACAAATCTGAAATGAGCATGAAATGATGCAACAGCTCCTACCACAAGTCAGACATCTAGTGTCATAGTACTAGGATCTCCATCCACGGAGCAGCTCCATCTATAGGCACTAGATAAGAAGATAAGAGGATTTGAAGACAGTTCAGGGTACCTATTGGAGTACTTAGCTCAAAGTACTTAGCTCAAAGTACTTAGCTCAAAGGTAAAAAAAACAGTTCAATGGAAGAGTCGTATGATGACATCGCTCTCTAAAATGAGCTTTAAATAAGCCCATTGTTACAAAAATAAATAAATAAAAAGTAGAACTGTTTTTCTCATCTCAATAATGAACCACTCGATATCTCCCGTGCAGCCTGTTTACGGTATCCCTGCCTGTCAATATCAGAGCTCCTACCCTCAGCTGCAGGAGCAGATGCCAGTCGGTTGGGGATAGGGCAGACCTGCTGTGATGTAGCTCCTCCCTCCCTGCAGGAGGGGGGGGCTGCTGAGTCATTTTTTTTTTTTGTTAATTTAACCTGTTGCCTTTCTATTTAAATATACAGCACAAACAGGAAGCAGTTTACAGGAAGTGATTATATGGAACTGGCCTCAGCCCTTTTTATGTTAAAGATTTTGCAATTGCACTGTAATTGTTCTCTCTGTTTGAGGAAACACTTCAGGGACTGTGGAAGCTTACAGATGCGCATGAGAGCAGCATGCTAACACCTCACTGCAAATGGGGGTTAGCATATATGTGGTTAGCGACTTCCAGCATGAGGGATTAGTGGTAGCTTACTGTGTCACTTCTGGAAGCATCCATAATTTACAGCTGATAATCGTGGAAGTCATGGAGGGTGCTCAATACTGGCAGTACTGTGGCATAATCACATTATCAGCCAGAGGATTCATAGCTTATGAGGTTTTTCCAGGATAATTTATTCATAAAGGTGAGCAAATGCTTTGTGTCGCTAAAACTGACCTGAGGTTCTGAAACTGTGATTGTGAACTTTTAGAGTGCCGTAACTCTAACTCTAACCGCAGTCTCTAACCCTGACCATAACAAACATGTTCTTTAACCCCAGAACTGATACAAAGTATTCTTTTCAAAATGCTCTTCTCAAAGTAGGATTTCTGAGAAGTCGAGTTTCTCTGAGATAAACAGCACAATCCATGCACAGTTCACCTAATCCAATGAATGAGTCAGCTAAGAGCAATGATACAGCAAAGTACAGCAAAGTATTTACTAAAAAGGTCAGCCTCTATCCCGCTTCTTTAAACTGGGGGAATCCCAAGATTTGATTCAGACATTTTCATCAAATACCAACACAACTAGCAGGATTCATTCTACAAAGCATTTTGGGGGGGGTCGGGGGGTGGATTAGATTGACAATAATTCCCTTCTGTCTCCATCCTCAAACGTATCTTTGATCATCAACGGAGCAGAACTTTATGCACAACTTTAAGATGAGTCTCAGGAAACCCAGCTGGTGAGACCTCAATACAGCGCCCTGCCATCTGTGGAACGAGCAGAAGGACCATTCTGAGAAACACTGCATTAAAGATCATTACATTAAGAAGTAATTATCATTAAAATAAATAAAGCACAATAGGTTTTTGTGCAGAAGTAAAAAGTGAAATGGTGCATTTCTACAGAATACTGATGAGAGACAATTTGTTTAAACTGGCAATACTTTCCAAGGCTTCTTCCTTTAGCCTTATTGCACTGTATGCACCAGACTGTGATGTTTTATGAATAAAACCTGGATACTGATTAGCATTTGGACATTTCATATTTGGAAGGGACTGTTGAAGGTACGAAAATGGACAGTTCAAGCTAGAATAAACAGTAAAGAATGCCAAAGCCCCACTTTTCCTATTCCTCACTGATAATACATTTGCTCGTTCTCAAGGTTAGCTATAACCGGAGCTTCCTCTGTCATCTCAGCCCTTACTTTAATGAAAACACAGGTAGAAATTAAGTTTAAGGGAGTGTTTAATGAGAGGTAATAGACACCACATCATCTCACGCTCAGTCATCCATGTGGCCATAGCTCTGGTTCTAATCCAACAAAGAGGGAATGCAAAAATGTTCATAGTGGTTTTGATGCCAAGATGATGTAGGTAATTAAGATCTGCCTAGTTTACTGTACTGTTACACTTTGCAGTGAGAAGCATAAGCAAATCCTGACTCTCATAGCCATCTGAGTGTGGTTTTGCCAATATACTTTGTTTCTATAACAAGAAAATCAGTCAGTGCAGTAATCAGCAGACACACGCTATAGTCCAAAACTGTGTAATCATCTCAATTACCTTCATGATAAACACATATGGCCAAAACTGCTTCTAGTTCAGCCATCTTTTTTTCTGGAAGTCTTACAGTCCCAAACCTAAAACATAAAACCATGTGTGGCTATGATAAGCAAAAGTCCAACCTTCTATGGCAATTTTCATGAGGCAGGCCATAAATTTCATCCACCAGGGACAGCTGGAGCCCATGAGAGTGGCTCTGTAAGCTAACACCTACAGGGCAAGAGGTTAAAGACTAAAGACATCAGGCATAAATAAAAGAACCACCAAGAAAGCTCCCAGCTCCATAAAACAGAGTGCCTTTGTGTCTGTATAATTTGTGAGCCACAGGATACACTCCAAATGGTTCTTTCATTCACCCCAAAGCAAGATTTACCTAACTTTCTACTCTAAACACAGCCAAAGATTTTCACACATAGAGGGCACTACATAGTGTTCTGAAGGGTGACTGCAAATGTACCTCTGAGCTGAGTAAGTTGTTTTCTTATCTGGCCTTCTAAATGCCCACAAATGAGGGTTTTTCAAGGCCAGTTGTCTTGGGAGTCACTAATACCTAGTAGACAGGTGCAATGTCTATTTGTCCATCATCCATTTAATCAAAATGAATTGAGCTACATTTTAATCACATTAAGTCTCTAGTTTTTCTTCTATGCCTTTGCTTAATATAAGCAGATTCATTTAGAATAACCTTGCCTTGCTTTTGTAAGAATTCCCCTAAAGAACAAGTCAGCAGACTCTTGCAGAAAAAGGGTTACATCACAACCTGAGGTTAATCATCTGCCTCAAGGGCACTGCAGCATGTCTGAATCATTATTTAGGACCACCAGCTTAGGTTCCCTTTTGTTTTACACTTATGCCCTACAGAGGAACCAAACCAGCGACCAGTCAGTAGCTCCGAGTGGTCTCTGCCAGGATGAAACAGGCTTTCAGGATTTCATTCTGGTTAATCAAAACAAATCAATCAAATAAAGTTAAGTAATCTAATCATGGTTTCTTTGGGAAGGTCATGGACTTGAGCTGAGGGTCCTAGTCCAGCCTTTTATGTGAACTCTAAACATATGAAAGATCTGGTGAGTAAAGTAAAAGAGAGTTTCAGCCAAAATCATTAGAAATTTCATCAAATCTATGTGATGAATTCTGCTTTATGCCCAATATTCCAACTGTTAGGAGTGCCTGTCTTTATAAATGGAAGCTTTCCTCATACTAACATACTGTACTGAGCCTTAAGCATATATACACAATGTATTCAGACATCATCATAAGTTAGGTGCATTCGTTAACTAAGCAACATCTCTGATCTGAAATTATGTCATGTGGTCTGTTAGCGTCTCAGTTCTGGAGTACATATGCACTACAGAGTTCTACATTTTGGCTCAAACATAAAAGACTCAACTAGCATCTAGCTAGCAGGTGAGCAAAGCACACAAACTGAAGAATGTAGAGGGCACTGCAAAACTAGGAGGTTTCCCTGAATCTGAAAAAAAACAGATACTGGCCCTAAGCACCCAAGGCTAACCATTCATGACTTTTCATATGAACTACTCCACAACACTGGTACAAATTAGACACTACATGTTCGAATGTTAGCATATCCCAGCGGTCTGTGTGTGCATTTACATGAGAGGCTCAGAGGACGTGACGGAACCTCACTTCAGCTGTTTTTATTTGCTGGCTTGGCTCCTGTGTGCACACAATCCAGGCCACAATTACAGAGTACCGCAGTTTGGTGTCTCCTGACAATCGAAGCCCAACACCCACACTTGAGCCCTGTTCGGATTGGCTAACGCTCCGAGACATCTCTCAGATCTCACTTACCTTAAGAGCTTGGAATGAAAATACACTATAATGCCAAAGGTATTCGCTCACCTTCCTTGACTCACATATGAGCTTAAGTGACATCCCATTCCTAATCCATAGGGTTCAATATGACGTTGGTCCACCCTTTGCAGCTAGAACAGCTTCAACTCTTCTGAGAAGGCTGTCCACAAGGTTTAGGAGTGTGTTTATGGGGTTTTTTCGATCATTCTTCCAGAAGCGCATTTGTGAGGTCACATACTGATGTTGGACAAGAAGGTCTGGCTCTCAGTCTCCACTCTAATTCATCCCAAAGGTGTTCTATCGGCTTGAGGTCAGGACTCTGTGCAGGCCAGTCAAGTTCATCCACACCAGACTCTGCCATCCATGTCTTTACGGACCTTGCATTTGGATGGGTGAGCGAATACTTTTAGCAATATAGTGTACTTTTATCACATTCATGAGCTGTAAGATGCCTTTCAGCAGGCTCAGGAAGAATACCCACACTCAACCTATGCCATTGTATGAGATTACCTTCTCTGGAGTCACACCAGTGACAAAAAATAATAGCAAACTACATTTAGCGTGGGGGTTAAGGGTACAGGACAAAAAATGCAAATATATCTAGACTCCTAGATATAGTTTAGCACACTGTATTTTTCTGTAATAAATTTGTGCGTATATTTATTGTCATAATTGATCAAAGATTCATAATATGTATATTTTATGCTTTACAAAACATTTTCAGGTTACTTTACATTTTCTAGTCTATGTACATCATCTGCAATTTTCCGCAGTAGGCTGCAAAACTCAAGAAACAAAAATCCCATTTAATTACTGATGGCAAACTCAAATCCATGAAAGTTAAACCCAAACAGTATTCAAGAATTCAGCTGCACTCCTGAAAACTGAAAACTTGCAGGCACAATGGTGTTTTAGAGTCTTGGTTTGCTGAATTTTAAAAGGTGTCTGAATATTGTTTCAATTGAATTCTAATGCTTTCAGCATGTTTCGTGCCAAGGAACATGGGGGGGAAGCTCCTGTCAGAAGCAAAGACAGACTCTTGTTTTCTGAAGGCTTAGGTTAGCTTCCCAATCACCGTTCCACACGTTTCTCACCATTATCATACACACACCCCAGGCACATCAGTGGTCGAGGGTAAGCACCAAGGAACTGAAATCCCGCAACAGCAGTGCAATGGGAGGAGTCACTGTGTGGGGGTAGCACACATGAATATGCATGCGCATATGTAAGCTCACATCTATGTACCAGAGCTGCCATTATGAAGTCAACATGCTTGATTATGAGCCGTACAGGGAGCAGGTGATTGGGTGGAGAAAGCGGTGGCAGTGTCAGGACTCTGGCACCATGCCCCAGAGCAGTGAGGTTAGCCTTTCGTACTGATCTGAGGCCTGTTCCATGGTTTCTTTTATAATGAAGAGTAATGCTCTATCTCCCTGGTTGCTAATGTCGCTAACAATAATTAAAACCCAGCAGGAAATGGCTAGCATCAGGCAATGAGATCATGCTTACTGTACAACAACTTTCATTTCTTTACTGACATTCATGTATGTAGGTGAAGTATCCCTTCGTGGTTGTAATTTGGATAAAGGAACTTGATCCACGATAAACACAAAATGATATCCTTCACCACGGGTTAAGTATGTGGACTTTCCCTATGGGTCAAAAACCACGTCATGCTCTTCTCTCTCAGAGGAGTAGTCACATGCAGGCTTTGAACTTGTAGGGTCTTTTGCCAACTCTCAGACCACTCTCGGGAAAGGCCAGCCTCATATGTGATGAAGCTCCTGCAGAGAAGGCCAGCCTGTTTATGTGGTTCCGAATGACATTTAGTAATTTGACATTTTAGAGAAAGGGAACACTGTGTTTACCTGAGAGGTCTGCTCTGCTGAGAGGACCAGGTGCTTGTCCAATATTTACCAGCCCATGTAAACTCGGCATTAGTGTCTCAGCCAAAAGAATATCGTTTGCACACACAGTTGACTGCTGGTAAGAGCATATGGTAATTTATACCGAGCCAAGAAATCTTAGAGGAACGGATGTGTTCTCCAAAATACAAAAAACAGCCCTACAATTTTTAACTGTTATTTCCTGTTACTTAGATATATCAAGAAAGTCTAGTACTGCTATAAGCTAAGGGGAAAAAAGCACAGAATAAGAATAAGGGAATAAAGCACAGAATTAGAACATATTGCAGGATAATAACAGGCACTGGCTTGGGTGTGGCAGTATATTGGGGTATTTTTGCCTGAAGTGATCAGAAAGGGACTGAACTTCATATGTTGACAGTTTCTTTGTTATAAAAGGACACGTGGAATAGAGACAGGGCTCCTCAAGCATGACACAGACTCTGCATCACATTTCACAAAACCACTGAAATCCATCTTGTGCCTTTCAAATGTGCTCAGCTACAGCTACAAATGTGCTTAGCTACACGCTTCAGAGCCCTGTGGCTACTAAATTGGAATAGTTCACCTTACAGAAAAGCTCTGTGAAATGCTTTCATGCCCATGACAAGACCTGGTTACTCTCACTTATATACACCATCCGCAGCACAATCCTCTTTACTTCTTGTGAAATCAATAATTTTATATTTCAGTAGCTAAACTTCATAAAAGGCTTGAAACCTTTGAGGAGTGTCACAATGGGACTGCAGTCAAGTGCTGGGGAGAGAGGGGGGGGTGGTTGGGGTGTTGGGCCGGAGACCATGAGAGAGAGGTGGGAGGAGGTTTCTGAACCCAGGCAGCATGGGGCAGACAGAAACATTGAGGCTCTGAAAGTGTAGCATATGATTTCTGTAACCTGAGGGACCCTCTCATACAGACACACACACACACACACACACAGACACGCTCACATGCACACTTCCACAAAATCAAAAACACCCACATCTGCCTGGCCAGAATGAATTGAGCACCAGGTGCATGCAGCTGTGTTCTGAGGGGAGTTGTAAGGAGAGAAAGAGAGAGAAAGAAAAACAAGAAAACGAGGGAAAGAAACAATGGAAGGCAGGGAGGGAGGGCAATGCTGGTGATTTGGGGAGAGGCTTTGGAGGAGATGATATCTGAGGGGGTTTTCAAATCCCCCTCACCACGTTGGGATTTCTGCCAGATCTTGGAGCCGTCTCCTGCCTGAGACAGACACGACGGCATGCCCCAGATGGGACCTTCCAAAACTGAGTGCCCACTCACACACCGTTTAAAACTGTATATTGGAAAAATGAGTTAAGCTGGTTAAGACCGTGGAGAATAATGAGATAACACAACAGCGTCACTAGGGACACGACCTGCAAGTTAAAGCCTTTTATCCACATTTTCAGCTTTTCCTCTACATTTAAATGCAGTTACCAAATGACATTCATCTGCATTAACCAACACTATTATAAGGAGAAAACTGTCATCCTTATTGCCTCCAGAAAGGGAATATGACTACTTGACTGACATGCAATAAGGCAGTATATGGATTCCATATTTCAAATTTCACTGGATCCAGCAAGCCACTAAAAGAAAATACGCGTGAGAGAGAGAACATGCTCGGAGACAATACGCTTTAAGAGAATACACTCTGAGAGAATATGCTCTGAGAGAATATGCTCTGAGAGTGTACGCTCTGAGAGAATATGCTCTGAGAGAAAACGCTCTGAGAGAATATGCTCTGAGAGAAAACGCTCTGAGAGAAAACGCTCTGAGAGAATATGCTCTGTGAGAATATGCTCTGAGTGAATACGCTCTAAGAGAATATGCTCTGAGAGAATATGCTCTGAGAGAATACGCTCTAAGAGAATATGCTCTGAGAGAATATGCTCTGAGAGAATACGCTCTGAGAGAATATGCTCTGAGAGAATATGCTCTGAGAGAATATGCTCTAAGAGAATATGCTCTGAGAGAATATGCTCTAAGAGAATATGCTCTGAGAGAATACGCTCTGAGAGAATACGCTCTGTGAGAATATGCTCTGAGAGAATATGGTCTAAGAGAATATGCTCTGAGAGAATACGCTCTGCCGAACATTTCAGTGCAATAAATCCCATTTCCTTTCCTTTTTACGCCTTTTATAAATTCAATGAGGGGGTCGCTCTGCAGGAATGTGGCATGTATTTTCTCTGTTCTGTTTCAATTAAAGAATGAACGGGAGAGTTGGCATGGGTCCACTGCAAATTCTTCACCCCCCCCCTCACCTCCCTATGATGACTCCTATTCGTTCTCATGCCCAATTACCACGGTCAGTCTCCATGGGTGACTCTGGTAAACAAGTGACCACTGTACATTACACTAGCCCTCTTGAGGCGGAACTAGCTGGAACTGTGTTAGCATCTATTGCTTGGCCATGCAGAAGTTCCCTAACCATGCTCAGCACCGAAGACAAAAACTGTGAAAGAACACACGCCCAAAGCTTAACCATAAAGACTAGAAACCGCTTCTTATCCACAGCCAACTCCAATTTCAATGCACATCCCAGACTGTTATTGAATGAAACATGTGCCAAATCCCTTGAGCCCACAGCCCAAAGTGATGCAGTGATTTGGGCTTTTTCACTAAGTAGGGCCAGATCCTCACCCTACAAGGCACGTCTCTTGTTTTTTATCTTCCCAAGTTAAAGGACTACTTTACCTGTGTTGTTTTCTATTGGCACACATCTCGGAAGACAACAAGCACTTTTGCAGCCCCATGGTCCGGGCATGTCTGATAAGAATTGCTTTGGGGTGGATAAAGATCTCACACCCACCTTGGCCCACTTTCAAGCCTACAAACAGGGTCTCAGACAGACGCACCTTAGCGTTATCTGCCTCCTGCCGAGCCCTTTCACATGGGGGCGCTCGGCTCAGGAATCCAGCCCCCTTTCTGTCCCCTTCCTAGCCACCGTCTAGACACTGTCTCACTCCATCAAGGCTCAGGGGCTGGGCACAGTAAACCTCAAGGCTTGCACCGCCATGATCATGTGACCAAACTGTTGGCTGGATGAGGTCTGGATCTGACCACAGCTGCCAAACACTGAAATCCAGATTCTTCTGTAGTCGATGGACTTCACTGCTACCCTGTGTTGATTGCTTTGGCCTTGTTATACTGTATGTAAATATAAACATTTCGGTGATCAGTAATTTGGGTCAATAGATGATTTCCAGCCATCAAACCAGGAAAACATTATAATAATGTGTCATTACATGGGAAAAAGTGCCAAGCTTTGTTATAGCAGTTGCCAGTAGTTGCATAAGACATTACCCAGCCAAACATTTGCACGAACATTGTGGTTAATTCAGTCAGTTGTACAGAGCAACTCAAAGGTCTAACACCCTAAAGGCAACACAAAAACTCTGACTGTGTGGCCCGCACAGGTGCTGTTAAACCTGGCTTTTTTGGACTGATCTGAGAGCAGATTTTATCACGTGAAGCTGTCACTGAGCACAATGTGGAAATGCAATGTGAACGAGGCAGCACAGCTGCAGCATCGGACCCACCAGGTCCATCCCACCAGGTCCATCCCACCACATGTACTGCCGCCCCACCCCCAAATGCACAGCTGCCCATGTGGAACCTGGAGACTCAAAACTCTAAATCTGCACCAAGGCAGCTCTTCAAAGCTGAAAGCCGTGTGACAGAGAATATATTTCTTCTCATGCAGTTCTAATGTGCCAAGCTCCAGATTTCTCAGCAAGAAACAAACAAATGGATGTCCCACAGTTAGCAAGTAAAATAATTTTATTCATGACTGATCAGTTTTCCATGACTGACTGGGCACATACTCACAACTACATTTACATATTACAGCTACAACCTTTTTTTATTTTCTAATTATTAACTTTTTCTTTTTGGGACAGTTTTGCAAGTCCAGACACTACCTTAGGCTGATGGGTAAATTAAGAGAGTAGTGATTTTGGGAAAGGAACAAACTTTCGGCAGGATTTCTGCTTTAAAATTAAACCCACCCTTGCCTACTGACAGATGCTGGTGTAGAATAGAGTCCACAAGGAACAAGGACGAGAGAGTGAAGTCAAGCAGTGGGAGAAAACATTTAAATAATATGGCATCGTCTCTTTGGGGACCCAGTTCAAACACAAATAGTCAAAGATTAATTTAATTTGTATCTGCTCAAATGTCACCATTTTATAATTACAGGGGCATGAAGAATGATAATTTACATGCTCACCAGACACAGTATTCAGTTTATATATGTTAAGCAGTTTAATACCAGCAGTCATGTTGATCACTAGCAAATCAAAAAGCCCACATCAGAGGTCCAGTCCCATTTGTAGTGTTTACCCCTACTCCTTCTTTTTGAGTTTCTGAGTTACAAGGGGTAGTGGTTGACACAAAATGGGACAGCCCATCAAGAACCTGATACGTCATCAGTAGTGCTCGATGGATTTAACATAAACATAAACTATTTTCTGCTGGACATTTCCACTATGCCATCCTCATCTGTGGTTATCTGTTTCAAGTGGGCTATAGACATCCTTTTGCGATTGTTCATGACTTCAATTTTATGCATCAATCAGTGAACAAATACAGAATACTGGTTCATGACTTGGCTACAGTGCTCTTAATAGTAAAGGATCGATAAGGTTCAACAACCTCGCAGTAGGATTTAGGTAAGTAAATGCATTATATGCCTTCACAGGATATGCCTTTAAAGTGGGCAAAATGCTCAATAAAAATATCAAAATGCGATACTGTTATGCACATATGGTCAGAAATAACAATGTAACATTAGCTAGCTACCCTGCAAAAAGTAAAAAAAAAAAAAAAACAACTAAACAACTAAATAAAAAAGAACTTGAAACAAGTCAAATTAACTACCAATGGGGTGAAAAGGTTTTGCTTATCAAGATGTCTTAAAACGAAAAAAAAAAAAAAAAAAAAAGTACTTGAAACAAGAAAAAAGTCTTGGACAAAAGCAGAAAAATCTAGGTGAGTGAGATTATCTTTAAATTAAAAAATGAATCCCTAACCCTTCACCCAACCCAACAAAAGTCAGGACACCCCACCGTATGAATGCACAGAAGGGCAGGGCTAAACGGAAAGGAGCAAGGGGGTGAAATGGGATTGATTTTAAATGCATCAACCCCTACCAGTTATACAGGTCATTCAAAGCCCAATTTTGGTAAAGACGAGTTGAAGTAGATTAGCTCAGCTCAAGATTATCCTTTCCATCAGCCACAGGCAGCGTATCCATAAACAGTGCCAGTAAAACATCAACACAGCCTCCATGTTATGTTTTCATAGTCATTTGGACACCGTCACGAAGGTTTAAATCTACTCAGCTGACACATCTGGGGCACATTCTCCAACTCCACGCCATGGACATCCACACAAATCCTGTTTGGATATTCTGCAACTCCATACTGTGGAGATCCACGCGAGATGTGAATAGTTGAGGTATCCGAACCTTTAATTCCTATCTAATCAACGGAGGACCAACAGACAAGAAATAACATATATTATCTTCACATTTAAAGACAGAGCTGAATTGATCTTGATAAAAATATATCTCCAATGAACTCATTTCTAGCTGTTTTGGTGTGGTCATTCAAAAAACAGCTAGAAATGAACCTCATCACATCTGCATTACTAGTTAGTATCACATCAATATCTTTCCTTTACCGCTAACCATATCAGCATTGCTTGTTTGAACCTTTCTTTTGTCTAGGATAAAAACTCATAGATATTTCACCATAACACATAAGGGCAAGCAAAAGAGGCCTGAGATCTCATAGTGGTGCTCAAACATGCCACGCCACTGGCCTTTGTGGAAAGACCGTGAGAGGCAGGGCGGGTGTGCCAGTGTGCAGGCAACCTCGGGGCAACTACACACACAATGAACAGCCTCCCAATTGTGTCCTCCACACAGCTCGGGTCAGCGGCTGCTAGGGGAAGCAGTAAGTCCAGCAGAAGGCATCTCTGTGGCCAGGTCACAGTCTCGCAGCTACGCACTTGAACTTGGGAGAAATAGGTAGATGTAGGCATTGGCTTTACCAAAAACGCTTTACCACTGGCTGATCCTGTCTTCTTCCAGTGGAACATTTCTTTGTAGTCCTATTAATTGCCTCATTTCATCCATGATTGCCTAAGCTCTCCGATATGGAACGGGACATCCCCATCCCCCCACAGTGGTTCAAAAAAAGCCATCTGTATTTGCATTTCTATTAGGAAGGGAGTTATTTCCAAAATGGTATGATTGTGTCCATGACAATGCTTTCATTGTTGACCCCTAGGTATTAAGTGATTAAAAGGAAGTCTTAATTAGCACTGAAGAGTTTATATTGAACTAGTGTAGGATTCAGATAAGGTGACTAATGCACATATCTTTTCCTGGTCTCCTGCATCTCATCAAGCTTCAAGAAATCATTACCGGATTTGAACACCTTGACAGAGACATTATGCAGTTTGTGCCATAAACAAATGGATAAAAACGTGTTTTTTATACACTGTATAAATTGTAAGGATGGTGGTAGTGGGGCCAACTTGTGGATGAAGAATTGCTGTCCTGGGCAAAGTGAGCAAGGTGACCCCTCTTCATCACTGGGTCACCATCTAAGGGGGTGGGTGTTGTGACAGTCCAGTCAATAATCCCCAAACAGACGGCTGTGGCCCGTGTGGGGGTGGGAGAAGCAGGGAGAGGAAGGGCCCTAATTATCCTAATTAATAGAAGGTGAGCAGAAGGGAAGAAATACAGGGGCTCGTTAAAAGCCTTCAGAGAGATTGTTTGTTAGGGATCGACCACAGCGGGTAAAATTCGAGGGTGGGTGGGTGGGGTGGGCGGGGCTGAAGTGGGAAGGGGTGCAGTATATGTGTGTGTGTGTGTGTGTGTGTGTGTGTGTGTGAGAGAGAGAGAGAGAGAGAGAGGAAAACGAAGACGCTGGTTGGGTTGACAGAGTGGACCGTGTGCGGGAGGGAGGGTGGACTGGGTAGGAGCTGGATTAGGAACTGGCCGTGTAGCCCCTCAGGGGCGAAATGGCTCAGTTGTTGTCTTCTCATCCAGAACCAGCATGAAGTTCAACCTCAACTTTGAACTTCAAAAGATATCTTAGACGAAGCAAAGACGGTCAGGCTAAATGCAGCTGCCTTTTATAATGAATAAAGGAAACGATAAACTGCCCCATACTACAGCGGACTGCGATTTATGACAGCGTCCATATAGACATCTCCACTGAAAAAGTGGTTAAATTATTTAACCAGCTGTCTTAGAGGATTCAGTCCGACGTGTTTGGGCAGAAAAACGCTGCCGCTTACTTTTCTGAGTGCACGGTGACAAGTTTCAGAGACGTTATCAAGTAGTTCAAACAGCTGCGCACTTTAATATCTCCAGAATAGCCATGCAGTCTGGCGGTTTTAGGGATATTAAAAATATTATTGGAGGCAACTCAACGCAGTTTATTAACAAAAGCTAATGAGCTTTGTTGGGCAGTGAATGTTACTGTAGCAAAAAAAAAAACTTACCGAAGCAAGTGATTGTGCGGAGCTAGTCTAAACGTATTGAAACGGGCAGTTCTGTAAATTACCTCACCGCTAAGCGTTTGATACCATAAGGCACGTGGAGCAGTCAACATCTCAACAGTTTCGTGCTGTTTTAGTGAACAATAAGTATGATAACAATGGCACCGATACAGCAATGTAATTCATGACACACTAGGCTAAGTGAAATAAAAAAAGATTGATCTCATATTGATATCATATCTTTTCGGGCAACTTATGCTTGTATTTTTAAAAAAAAACATCGTTTTTGTTTTCGTGAAATAGCACGCAAACGTTATCAATCGCCTACTAGTCAGCCTTGCTCTTTTGGGATACACCACAAAGGCATCGAGACAATGATGAATTTGTGCATTTATATCTGAAATGATTTTCTCTAACGAACGTCAAGGCTATGTTTTAACCCTGAAAAGCTACACAAAATCAACGCCCTCGCAACTGACAATTCTTCAAACATCGTGTGCCACTACCGAAGGAGGCAGGGCATCCCATTCAAATGTGGTAAAGTGCTTCTCTAAAAAAAGTTTCAAAACTCAAAACCTGAAAACAAAACCTTAGACTTACCTGCCCAAGCAGCATAATATAGTGCAAGGAGCAAAACCGAGTTCTTCACAATCATTTTTTCAGTTATCTTCACTTATCCAGCCCTTGGAATGAAGCAAATCTCTTTCCTCACGAGGAGGTAGCTAACTGGGCGAATTTGGTTTGTGTGTGAGAGCGAGACAGAGCACGCGAAGGAGGGAGGAGAGTCGAGTTGCAGTATGTCTCTCTTGACAATGTTATACTTATTGTGCCATCCTCGGGTAAGACGTGGGAGGAAAATTTTGCATATTCAATTAGCTTGTTTTTTCGGATCCAAAGAATATTGCCTTATATCTGAATTATCCCAGTGGGGTTTGGCTGCTTAGTATTAATCGCAGATGCTGTTAAACGATAATACATTTCAAATGATGACAAAACACTGACACATTTTCTTTAAACAAAAAGAGTGGATTGGACCAGTGACTACACACTGAAATATCTTTGGCTCATTGTCAAAGGCTAATAATAATAATAATAATTGTTGTTGTTGTTGTTGTTGTTGTTGTTGTTGTTATAGCTGATACTCAAGTCAGTGAGAAAGTAGACACTGTGAAGTTCTGTTTTCACAGGAGGTGTCATTAGTGGGCGGGGCACCCACTTCAGCGCTGGGGCTTCTCCAAACAAACTCCTCAGCTCACAGGTTGTTAACAACCTCTGTCGTTCTTCGCCACTCCACTGTCACCTCTGCTAACAGCTGCGGTTATGTGTGTGTGTATGTGTGTGTGTGGGAGGGAGGAGGGGGTTACTGCATGTGTGTGTGTGTGTGTGTGTGTGTGTGTGTGTGTGTGTCTCCAGCTGTCCAGCTAGCCCTCGTACCATACATCATTTTGTTACTCAGACCCAATACGCACTCATATTACATTACAGTCAGAAGGGAGGGAAACTGTTCACTCTGGTCAACTTAATGACACAACACTATTCTGGTGGTAAAGCATGGCATTCAGAGTTAGCGCAGGCAGGGTGGGACTCTGACAACACTCTATTATAAACTTCTCTTCATTCCATATAAAAGAGGCAGATTTTTTTGGCCATTATGGGGACAGTTCAATAGGTGGGAGAGCGCTAATGTTATTATTGCGTCTTTGCCAGTCCTTCACATGTGCTCACTCACCTGATGTTAATGGCAACCCAAACAGACACGCTGCTGGGGAAATCCGAGCTGGTGGGGAAATCCGAGTGAGAAGCCAGCAGCATTTCCGAACCCAGCCTGGCTCATGGCGCGGGCGGCGCTCCTAAAGCCGATGAGCACGGCAGGGTAGCTGGGGGAAAAGCTTGCGCCTCCGGAGAGAGGGACTGGAAGGTGGGCTCCTCTGAAGCCCGTGCTGAATCCAGAACCCCCCCTCTCCGTCACGGCTGGCCTCTGCCCCCGCCCTGATTGAAAGAGAAAGAAATGTCTATACTGACATTTCATTTTCCACCTTGAGTCCATCTCTCTTTCTCTTATCCTCTCATCTTCCCTATCTCCACCATGGAAACATTCTTAAACTATCTCCATGTGGAATTTCCTGTATCTTGTTTGGTAATCTGAATGCTTCATAGTAGCTTTTGGGCAAAGCAAACACTGGGAAAGACACAAAGACAGGGAGGATTCACGAGGTAAACACCATTAACAAACACCCCAGTAACCCTAGTGGACAGGTGGCCTAGAAACTACACACAAGGATGACTAGGTGCTATGATTTGGTTTTGTCTAAATGGTTATGTTAGAGTGAAGTCTGCAAATGCTTAGTTATTCCATAAAAAAAGTAAACAAAAGAAGCAAAAAAAAAAAAGGTTTTCTTTACAAGGCAACCCCACATAAATGGAGCTTTACTCCCTGTGGAATCTGAGGGTTAGAATCAAAGGGAGAAAAACTGTTTAGTCGCTGTTTGATACGGGTACTAAGCACCACCTTTCAATTCGCCCAAGGCACATTTCACTGCATCATCTCTTTTCCAAGTGAAGGGAACAAAGATAAGAGAAAGGTGAGTTCCACAGAACGCAGTGAGGATCAACACACCGGGTATCTGCTGTACACATCTTGCATTTGCTTGCCAGATCTTTCTCAGTATCTGCCTTTAGATCTGAAGCTATACTCAGCTCAAGGCTTGCCTGGGACCGCCCACGGCATGAGCTCATGGTCGTGGTGTATGGTGAGTGCGTGTGTGTTTGTGTGTGTGAGAGTTCGTGTGTGTATTCTTCTTCCTCACAAAGCCTTCCTCCTCACCTGCAAGTATCTGTAATCTCCACCTGGTTCTGGTCACCCTACACTGCCGCCAGAGGCGTTTCGCCGCTGCCATTCCTGCAGTTATGACCCACAGTCGAAAGAATGCGGTTTCCCCCCACTCATGATGGTTCCTGTTCCTGCCTCTAGCTGGTTCTTACAACTTCTGTCATTCAAGTTGTGTGCCAAAGGCACATCGTGGCCTGAACCCTGACCCTGAACTCCAGGGAGACATCAAAATATCCCATTTTCAAGATCCCCACTGTGATGAAACCAGTAGCAAGTCCCATAAGTACTGTGGGATAAGGTGTAGCACTCTCCACCCTCTTCCTTGGGTCACACCAGGAGCGAAGGGCTTCCGCAGAGGCGAAACTGTATTATGGCCGTGCCTGACCAGCCTGGTTATCCGATGACAGTAAATGCACTATAAACCACTGATCAGGTGGTAATGTGATTAGACTGGCTATTCTCCACCCCATGGCCTACAGCAAGGCAGATAGTGCTTATGCCAGCTCTGGTTTCACAGGCTGGAGAGCAGTGTGTGTCACAACAGGGGTGTCAGACTCACCAAAGCCAAATGTTTAGCTGAAATTCTAGAGTTCACCGGGGTGGGGGGGGGGGGGGGGTGGTGGACCGGGTGGGGGTGGGGCTGTGTACCCGGCCCCCCCCCAAGGGCGCCCGGGGGGGCAGTTGGTGGGGGG
>JAOYMR010000002.1:2566490-2579944 GCA_025802075.1 Tenebrosternarchus preto
CCCCCCCCCCCCCCCCCCCCCCCCCCCCCCCCCCCCCCCCCCCCCCCCCCCCCCCCCCCCCCCCCCCCCCCGATGCGCACCCTGTCGATGTGCCTCTGTCATCCCAGCCCCCTCCCTAGAGCTCCCTGGGAAGCATTTTGAAGAATTTAATGGTTTTCCTTCATGAATGGATTGGGTTGATTTGTTCAGGTTTTGTACACATAACATCACATAAAAAAGTGGTTAAAAAAGTTAATAAAGTGGTCCATTGTCAAATGAATGAACAACAGAGGGAAAGCTAAGCATATGCGAGACATAAAAAAGCTGACAGTGAGTTTTAGCCAAGGAAAAAGTCAGTAATATATCATGAAAAACTCAGTAACATGTATTTAGATGGTTGTTCTCCTAACTCGACAGGACTGCTTCTTCTCATCCACAAGGAGTGAGACCTTGACATGAGCCTGTTTTCCCCAGATAAACGGCAAAAAGCCCCATAGCAACATGGGCAAACACAAACATTAGTAAACAAATGAGCAGCCTTAAAATGCAGTCGTAAAACTCTGTCACTCGCAACAAAAATGGCCTCCGCAGTTGTCAAAACCGCGATGGCTCCTTGCCGTCCGCAGCCTTGCTAAGACTGCTAATGATAATATGTCCCTCAGGGGTCTTGTTTGTCAGCACATTGTCCTGTGGGTTCCTTATTGACCGTGTCAGAGCCATTATCTCCTATGACTGGAGAGGGGCTTTACAATGGTTGAGTGGGACTGTTTGCTGTGGAGGTGTAATGTTGCCTCCAGGGAGGTGGGGGTACATTGGGATTGAGCAAGGGGTGAGTACTGGGGGGTGGGGTGAGTGCCCTCCAAGTGAAAGGTTCCAGCCTACGGCTGAGACGTTTAGGATGACCTCTTGTATCACTCGTCACCTTGACAACGGTGGTGAGAGGGGGTTCCAATAATTAGCTAATGAATTACTTTAGAGTACCATTCCAGACACACCGATGTCTGGTTGGTGGCGCACATTTTTGATTGGACTGACGAGTTAGAGAAGGAGGGCTTTGGCAACAAGGGTGGGGAATTTGTGGGACCCAGGTGTGCCCACTTGGATAGCATCAAGCCAAGATTGTGATGTCTTTTAATCTTTATTAAGTAAAAGGACAGTTTAAATTCACTCTCCCTGAGATGTGGTTGGCCTTTCTGCGATCTTTTGACATTTCACAACATTTGTTGAGGTGTAAACATTAACTCAGTGATCTCTGACATGGAACTAAATAATTTTTTCATGGTAAGCTATTCAAAAAAGGAGGGATATGGTTAATTACTCATTTGTTGCTCTGATGTTATTAGTGAATAGTACAAGAAATACTGGATTGAGATATATGACCATTGAGAAGTCAGACAGTGTAAATGCACCACAGCTCCCAACTGGAGCCGTGCAATAGAATTTATTAACTTTAACTTTTGAGAATGAGACAGCAGTATTTTTGCTCATTTAACACTTACTTAGACATCTTTGATAACCCAGTTACTACACAGTTTAAGATACAGTAGTGTAATATATATTAAATGGATTCAAATAGATCTGATTTAGTTACAGTAAGACAAGGTGAGGTGTATATTCACCATTATCCTGAGGGGCTTGTGTTTTGACTCATTAGTGGACAAAGCTAATCGTTTACTGGCCCTGAAGACACAGCCTCCAATCTTCCCACGCATCAGAGGGTCCTACTCAGCAGAAATCACCCTGGACGTGGGGCTACACTCACCGCACAAGGAAAGCAATTAGACCTCATCTGTTCTGGGGACCAGCCACGTCACGAAAGACGCTGGGGGCTGGAACCCCCGAAAAAATCTGCGAACAAAAACACCGGTGACTTTTCAGCCGGCAACAGCCGAGTTCATGGGGCGAGCGCTGCACAAGGGCCCTAGGGCCATCCATGGTCACCTAGGGCCTCAGGCGGCGCTCAGTTCGATTTGCTGACTCCGGGCCGGGGAGCTGACGCCGCACAGTGGGTCTGTGCTCGGCCGAAATTAGACTGGCTTGGTGACAAAGAGGAAGACGGCGCAGATGGATGGCTTGGTGGGAGATTCACAAGTTGGTTGCGCAAGGCGAACAGAGACCCAAGTTGTTGTACAGACACGATTAGTATTCATAAAATGCACATACTCTGAATATCAAAGTGCTGCTGTGATGCGAGTTATATGCTTTTTTTCCTGTGATGGATGGGCAATAACATGCTAAATTCAGTGACCTCCATGTGTTACTTTCTATCTATTCAAGCTTAAAGCTACTGAAAGCGTATTTTAAGTTTAATTTTTTTTGAAGTAAGTGTAAACTTGAGTAACTCGAGGCAGCAGTACCCAAACAGAATGTAGGCTAGTGAATAAAATTTGCCTCTAAAAACATTGCTTACACCTTTAATGGAGAAGGCTGGGGATAAAGAATATCAATATCAATATCAATAATAATAAAGAATACCATTAATAATAAAGAATACCATTGCCGGGTGGGTATGGCGCGTTTTGCCATGACCAGAGCACGTAAGCGGCGGGCGAGGGGAGCTGGGCGTAGGGCGGCTGGGCCATTACGTGGACAGTTGGCGCTAGTTTTACACAGCGGACCGTGAGCAGCTGCTTCGGGTGGGGGCGAGACGGAGTGGGGGAGTGGGAGAAAGGAGGAGTGGGTAGGAGCAGCTGTCAGAAAAAGAGGAGCGATCCAGGAGACGAAAAAGGATAATAGTCTCCAAAAACACACACAGACACACGGACACACACTCACACGCATATAGAGACTCTATCTTGGAAATCATGCAAATTCGGAAAAGAGTGTCTATATGTTGTGCCACGTGGTAATATCAAGAGTGGAGAGAGTAAAAAACAGCAGATAGAAGACAAAGAAAGCATTCGAACTGGCTTCTGTATCAGACACAAACCGCATGTTCTCCCTCCTGCAGCAGCCACCCTAACTAGTAGTCATGATGGGCAAAAAATGGACGTCTGCTTTATGATATTCTTTGACCCTCAGAGGCTTTCAGCCTCAACGCTTCTCAGGTCCTGTTACAAGGACTTGCTTGACGGGAAAATCTGACAGGCCTAGAGACATACGGCAAACCCAGCCAGGACAATCAGGATTTTGCCTTCACAGATCCGCAGAGCCGCAGGGAGCAGTGACTCCCACCACCAGGAGACCATCGTGAGAAGCCGAGTAACCGTGACACAGCCAGCAGCAATAGAATCGGTCCGTGTTCTGATTTGATAAGAGCTTCGACTAACTAGAGCGGGTGTAACGAAATGACAAATTGGGAGGGGTATAGATGTTGGGGATGGGGTTGGGGGGGGTCTTCAGTCAAAATGTGGCTTCTGGCTGTTGTATTAGAGACGTCCTTAGGCAAGCTTGCCAGAGAGATAAATCATACATTACCTGCGCCATGGTCTGTGGGTTTGTAAGACTAATAACATGATATGAGACATCCATTAGAAAAGGCATGATGTGTTTCCAACATGCTCAAAGATAACGTCCGTCTGACCATGAATTTTTTCCTCTTTGATATTTATGTAGCGTGTGACCTGACTTGACTCTCTTGTCTTCTTTGTGACGAGGACTTTGACTTCAGTGTTTGCCATGCATTACTTATGCAGGAAGTGCTTCAGTTGCTCTCCAGGCAAAAAGCAGCAGTTTCCATTCAGCTCATTTCATCAATATGGTTTTAATGGAAAACAATTTCCATCTGCGTGTAGCCAACGAGCAATTGTGTATGTCCTGCAATTTTCGGCCGCCCTGTTTTTGACCCTCACTGACCTGTACATGCTGAAATGACTTTGCCACCCTGACAGGAGTCCAAAGTAGCAGAAAGACCTAAACTTGCTATTGTGTTTTGACAGGAGGATTCTTACATATTGCACAGTCAATAGCAGAGATTAGCTAATTAGCTACATGTATCATGTCTACAATGTCGTCCACCCCCCCCCACCCCCCCACCCCCCGCCCCCAGACATTATGTTCTGTCTCAGTTTTACCCAAACACTAATTATAATTCCTGATTTTCCATGTCGATTACCCAGAATTAATCCAAATTTCTTTCATGGTTGAATAGCTTCAGGTGAGCAAGTAGAACAATGTGATGCTCAGATTACTGACTACTGGGTGGACTATCTCGTCCAGGTTGAGAGGGGTGCGGTAAACGTCAGTGTGATAGATGAGTAACAGAAGCAAAACCTGCCCGTCCTGCTGAATTAAGGATACAGGCAAGTGAGGTTCAAGGAGCAAACAGCAATGAACTGACTGAAGGGCTGTTTACTCTTATATTAAACAAGTCATTAAAAAAAACAGCCTTCTTTTTCAATGTCAGGCACCTTTTAGTTGCCTGTTCCTCTTGTGTATTCAATGTTTAATTAGTTATTAGGTTATTTGTGATGCGACTGAATGTGCTATTACTTGAGCACTCCTAGCCCGGGACTGTGAGTTTATCCAGCACATTTCTTGAAATGGATAGGCTATTATTAGGTTATCATGCCACAGTTCAGGGCTGCAGATGGTGCCAGCCCAGAGGCAGAGAGCACCACTGACATTTGTCGTTTTTCTTTTACTTTCTTTTTAATTCATGGGCATAAATCACAATGATGGATGTGTTTTTGAACTGTACCCTCAAGACTCATTAATACAATATTGGCGCTAACAACCACTGTTGTGGAAAACTGACAGAAGCTTTAGTCTATTACGTTTAATTTGTCATCGTGTCATTGGGTGATGAGGAGGTTAATTATGTGATTTCCGCAGCCTTGTCTTGTTTCAGATACTGGAAGTGACTGGAATAGTGTGGGTTTGTTGTCATACTGGGGACTCACACAACATCATTATGCTTATATATACTCAGTTCATGCAGGTTTGTGCAATTAATAAAAGTCACCATTCCGTACAACGGGATTGTTTCATCCCATGAAACAACAACAGCAAAAATAAAATCCATTTAAATTAATCCTGTTCAAATCGGCAGTTCGTTAAATGCAGAGAGGTATACGTTCTGTTACTTTAATACGTGGAGAGCCAGAGTTGCTGAGATGTAAAGAAAATCAGCAAAACGAAGCCGAATTATGCACACTGAACTTTAGTTTCAGACTAAAGCATCACCTGAGGCTTCCACTGCCTGCGTTTTGTCAAAGCATATTTGAATTACCTCGGCTGAGTAGCGTGACCTCAAGAAGTGGGGTTTCGGGTTTTGATGTTGTACAACAAGCTGCCCCGTAGCTAAACAGAACAGCGAACCATGACTATGATGGCGTTACCTGCAAACTAAAAAAAAAAAGCACGTTACTTCAAAACCACCTCTGATTATTAATTTCCCCTGTGCCCGAGAATTTTCCTCGCTCTGCTCCATCCATCCTGTGCTAAACATCCCCACAATGAGTAAGTAGGAAGCCCATTTGTAGCAGGCGTACGAGGAGGCCCCACCGTCTTCACCCTCACTGTGCATTTGTCCACTCACACTTAGAGCTGCAACAGTGGGACTGTCATTAAGGGCTCTTAGTTACAATGGAGGGGGAGGGGGTGGTAGAGGTGTTGCTGCGTATCTGCAGCGAGTATTGAAGAGGAGAAAAAGTCTGTGGCACACAAGAGGTGCTGGCGACAGCTGCTCTGTCTCGCTGCTCTATTGTTGGAGGAAAGGATAGAGGTGCTCCTGTAAAGAGACGAAGCGAGACCCCAGACAGGAAAGAGGGATATTTGTCTGAAGCATTAGATAAAGGCAAGAGTGTCAAGGCCTCCATCCACGTCACCAAACCATCAGTTCAGCCTCGAGAAAAGCAAAAAGACAGACTGTATATAAACCGCCAAAAACAAGGCAAAAGTGGCCAAAGAAGTCAGCTCAAAGAAGTGCTAGTTCAGATAAAGTGGCTGTGTGAAGGCTTTTGAGGTCTCGTGAAAATGTGCAGGTTTAATCTGAGGCAAAGTATAACAAAAGCAACCCCCCCCCCAAAAAAAAAAACAGTAGACATAAGTTCTAAATCAACAAAAATAAACAAAATAACAACATCCTCTAACATTGTTATTCCATCATAAACACCTAAGATCGCTGTTAGATCACTGAAGCAGTGGAAATGGACTGATTAAACATGAAGCTTTTAACTCTGATTACTGCTTTGTGTTTTTGTTGCTGTTTAAATATGAGATTTTTTTAGGATGGTTTTGCTGGAGAAAACATTTGGTGTTGTAAAGTTGCTTGTAGTTTCCCTACAAAGGCAAATTTCTAGATTTTTACATTTTTCTACTAATGCAAATTTCTAGAGTATTTACATTTAGTTCCTACAAGAAACTGCAGTTGAGGTTGCAGTGCTGTTGCTGCAGAGGGTTAAAACTGTGTTGACATTTAGTTGGTAGGTTTAATTTTGTTTGTTTATTTTTACATTCGTAAAAAAAATATTTAAAGAATGTTATATATGCACTGCATGTTCATATGATTTATGCTGCTTGCTTCCAGTGGACTGCTGTGGGAAGGCCTAACAGCACATTAATCAATTTCAGGTAAACCAAACTGGCAGCAGCTCAAACCCCAAGCTGAGGAGCTTGTCCTGTTGTATGCTAGGGCTGAGCTCAGCTAGCATACCGCCGGGATTGTGTGGCAAGACCTGACCTAGTCACTCGCTTCCCCACAGGCACATGTAATCGTCATACTGGCCCCATGTAATGAAGTACTGGCTGCCCAAGCATGCATCCGGTGTTTGGCCGGATCGTCCAGTTTTTCAGCTCCTTTGTCTCTCCTTGTCTCTTGCTATGGTGTAAAAATACTAAAAAGATCCTTACATTTTAGAGTAGGAAAGATTCGTTTTATGCCTTCTGTACAATCTGACAGACTTAAATAGTGCAATTCAGTATATTATATTGCTGCTTTGTAGATCAAACTGGTCCGCTCTGTTAGCTGGCTTAGATGAGCTGTACTGTCATATCCCCATCCTCCTTCTGTCCTCCTTTTGGAAGCGATTCTCCTCTTTTTAGAGGTTATTATGGTGTAGTTGGGGATGGATGTGCACCGCCAAGCACCACTCGTCGTCCTGCAGGATCTGCCCTGCAAGTTCCTGCCACTCGTCGTCCTGCAGGATCTGCCCTGCAAGTTCCTGTCCACGAAGCAGACAGTCTGTGTTGGGGAGGAAAAAAAGAGACAGTAGGGCCACAGTGGCGGTCATGAGAACTACGTGCACGACATCTGTGGTACCTGCCCGTGGCGGCCAGGTACGGAGCTCACGGTAGCGGTGGGTCAGCGGACGCGGGTTGTTGCCCTCTAGCTTCTGCTCTGTTTTACATTTCTACCTGGTCCAGAACCTGGAGCGTATATGCTGTCCATGTGCAAAACGCCTGCCCAGGCATCACGGCACAGAGGCCCATGGGCAGTTCAAATTTATTCATTAAATTTCCACATGACTTCCACAGCCAGGAGACTATAAATCACAATGGAAGTACACAGTGGAAGTTTTTTTTTTTTTTTTTGGTAAACATGTTTATTTTGGTCCATTTATGGTTGTGTTGGCAATCTACAATATAGATCTTTCTATCTGTTCTCTTATTAGCTTTAAGTACAATCTAGACTGACTAGTATATATACTGTAGTATATACTGTAGTATATATACTATACTGTATACTATATTGACACTGTATACTATACTGTATACTATATTGACACTGTATACTATACTGTCATCAGTGTCATTATCCACCTTATACTTAAATTACTTTCATGTGGTCTTAGTTTCCCCTGTTGTCATGCAAGCTGATTCAGAACTGGCATAATAATAATTAATTTTACTAAAAAAGCTTTTATTTTTCATACTAAATAGTTATCTTCGTTTATTTGAGGCCTTTTGTAAGCCTATTTTGCATTTCCATAAAATAGTGAACATAGCATAATGTAAATCAATAATAGCAGAATTATTATATGTTTCTAACAGAGTAAAGACATTATTTTTTCTGATATGCAAAGCACATTTCCTGAATGCTTTATCAGTCATTCTTGTTCTGTTTCTAGCAGTGCTGCTAACATTTTTTGATGTGCACACTTGCATACAAACTGCATTTTCATTTTAGTGAACAATTTGCACAAATTATGCACAGTTAAGGTAACACAAACATAAAATGGATTTCATTCTACCATTTTACAAAAGGGGGGGGGTGTCTTAGAGCAAAGAGTCTTACAGTTTCAGCGTCACTGATGTAAGAGCACACAAAGGATTCTGAGGCTCGGCAAAAGCTCCAGCTGAAGAGAAGGTGACCTCTCCCTGACTGTGCCCGGCTGCCATCGCGAAGAAGAACAAACAGTATGTCACCAGCTGTCCTCTCATGCCACGCCAAGACTGGCTCCCCTCCCCCAAAGAGTTTCCTGTTGCTCATGCCCGAAGGACCATGGGATGGGCAACATAGTGGAAATGCTCCTGTGGTCTCTTCTACATTCCGAGGTCCATATCAATAAAACTGTTTGGGGTGCCTGAGATATCTCTGAATGACAATAATTCTTTTCATGAGAGCTTTTGAGAGGAAGAATGTTCTGATGGGGATTTTTTTTTTATGACTCTGAATACATAAAATAATCCAACTTTAAATTTAATGTGGTTAGCAGTGGTTAGGCGAGAGGGCTCACATTTCCTTGTCTCGACTCCACTATGGTAAAACAAGGCTACCTCACACTGCCAATTTGCCTTTTCCCAGTGAGAGGAAGCAGAATTAACATCTCGCTTGCATTAAGGACCCTGGAGAACAGTGCTCGGTCATCCCAATCAAAGCACACAGCGTGATCTCCAAGACAACAACTGAACAAAGACTTCTGATCCAGCGGACGCTGAAGAAAGAGGGAAAAAAAATTTAAAGCGTTCTCAGCAAGTCACTGAGAGGTGTTTCATTACCGTAAAAATTCACCATGGATGTCTTTATCCTAGGTGCGGCGGAGGTCGCGTACTCCGTGGAAATCGATAATATAAAAGCCCTGTGGTGGCGCTTGTTCGTTTATACTCGTTTGGCTCCGAGGCCATGACGATGAACGCTTCGAATGCACTAAATCTGGAAAACGTCTGTGGGATTGATGCATCGTATCTGGGCAGTAATGCGTGCTTCTAGAGAGCCAAAAAGTCCTACGTGAAATTTTATTCTTAAAGCTCATCCATTTCCGTTCGGAAAAAAAGGAGTACACTTTCCTCTACCAGTCTGGCAGTTCCCAGTATAGACTGTGTACTTTTATAAATGATCCTAAAATAATCATCGGTACAACTGATTTCTTCCAGAACCCATTAAAAGCCATCCAAATCTTACTTAAAATATAAGCAAAATCTATATGCATAATTGACTGTATCTGGCAACATGTAGCGCCTCTAAAGATTAACAGCAGGATGCTTGACGAGTCCAAATTGATTATAACATCTGACTACTGGTCTCTGCCATTTTGGCCAGTGTCTTATTGAAAACAGGTCACTGTCAGAGCAACCTTGTGTAATAATTGCTAAAGAACTTGTCTTTTGAGCTTTGGCCAATTCTTCTTTCTTTGACGTTCTTTGACTATATCTCTAGCACAGAGAATTAAATATTACTGAAGACTTTGAAGTAACATCTTATACTCTCGAACGGTCTTGCGAAGGCAGAGTTGACGGCTTTCAAGGCAGGGAAGCATATTTTATTTATCACTCCCAGCTAGTGGTTTATAGTAGGTCAAGCTGCATGCATTTAATGGAGCTACTTAATAACAAATGATGTCTTCCACAAGTGTCTGTATGCAACAATTTTTCATGCGCGCCATGTGATCCTCTAAATTTCATTAATAACCGTACTGCACTGCAGCCATTACTAACAAGATGGGAAAGAGGCAGCAGTGTGTAAGAGGCAGCAGTGTGTGATCTCAGTGCAGTTGCCATGAGTGCAGTAACAATCTGCGCTGGCAGCACAGTCCCTGCCAGTGGCATGCAATGGTACGCCATTCGAACTGTGGTACCATTTTTATCTGGGACTGAAACAAGGAAGTGGTGCAACACTGGAAGAACCTCGTTCCTTACATCAAAGAGCCCAAAATACAGCACGTTAGGGAAGATCCATGTGTTAGCAAGGTGTCACTCGAAGGACGCTACACAAGCTAATAAGGTCTGTTCTTCTCGTCCTTAATCACCGCTGTGCAAATTTAGCCTCGTTATAGCCGTCATCTCGGTTCTTGTGACCTCAGTCCATCTATTTTAAGCTGCACCTGAGCTTCTCCCTGATAGTCCACTAGGACTGCGGGTGCGTGTGAAGATAAGCATTCTTTATCACCAGCCCGATAATCCGGACAGGGGAGGCGGTGACGGCGTTTGGTGCCGCTGTCCGGACCGCGACACTCCGATCCGGGCAAAGCCGGTAGTGAGCGAGCCCCCGCTGCTCTGGCTGGGGCTTTAATGAGAGAGATGAAAGAAGCAGACAGGCGGCCAAGCTGCTAACTCGGGGCTCTGTCGGTCGCTCCGCCTGGCTCCTTACTGCGCCCTGTCCCCCTCCCCTCCCCCTCCCCCTCCCTCCCCTCTCCCCCAGCAAGCACAACACTCGCCAGCACACGATTGCATTGATCGTGGTGTTACTCATTCTGTTTGTTATTTGGGACTGATGTAAAGGCATACTGGCTCCAAATCCATCTCTGCGCTCATGTGCAACATATTTTTTCAGCACTTACTAGGATCAGTGTTCATAAATGTGTAATAAAGCATTCTGAGAAGTATTGCTTCTACTAAAAAGAAACTGTTTTGACAAGTCTTTGAGTATTTTGAACAATGGCACAATTCTCAAACGATATTAAAACATCTACAGACACAACATGTAAAACATAAACATGCTTTAATGCTAAACAATTGTTGTTAGATATAGCAGTTAAATACAATCGAACAATTAGAGAATGGTTTCATGAAAGGTAAAATAGCCTGGTAATTTTATCTAACAGAATCTACAGTTGTAGTACATGACACACTCCCTCAGGCAATGATGACACCACACTGTCCCAAAGAGCTAAGCTTTATTTGAATTTGACACTCTCCTACTGTGAACAAGAAGGAAAGCCCAGAGATTTGGTCTTAAGGGAAATTCACACATATAATGCTGGTCTTGTTGCACTGAACATCAAAGACTCCACAGTGAACATGGATTCAGAATACCCAATGAATTTGTGGAAAGGGGCGACTACTTCAAATGTCAGCAACGAATAGCGTGGTTACAAATGCAGTACTTTACTGAGGACAGCTCACTGCAGTTGCCAGTATGATTTCCCTGTTCAAAAAAATCAACTGTGCAGTGGCTCCCTCTTGTGGATAGACCAAGCCTCTACACAAGTAGCACCCACGCAGATTTTAAGTGTCAACACAGTCAACAGGGGCCTTGGACAAGTTTGGACCAACAACAAATGCACAAGTGAATGCAAAGGATTCATACTTCATCTAGTGACTTACTCTTCTTTTTTATCTCAGCCATAACATTCTGCAGTTGGGTTACGGTGTGGATCATATGCCGGAAACTGCCCTCCTGCTTCCAGGCCAGACGCAGCTCTTCAACCCACGTCAGCACCTTTTCCAGCTGCTCTTGCGTTTCTCTCTGCTCGTCAAGTTCGGCTAGGAGCGCTTGTCTGGCGCACACTTCGGCCTGGTAGGCCTGCTGCAACTCCGCGATGGAGGCCTCCAGTTTCAGCAGTTGCTCTTTGCTCTGCGGGTTCTTCTGCTGGGCCTCGTCATCGGGCAGCAGGACGTTGGCAGGGACGGAGAGTACGCTGTTCACCAGCAGAGCTTCAATGCGGCTTGACAACTTCCTAAAGCGCTCCTGCAAAAACTGTAGCAGCTTTTCGGTGCATTCTCGGGTTTTAACACACAGCTCTTCTGGTGCATCTTTGCCTTGGGACAGCTTCCGCACAAATACAGACTCCACGACAACCAACATCTCGTACAGACAGTCCTGGAAGGCGCTGTTCACCCTCATCAAGCACGTCTGTGGGGTGAAGCCAAAGAACTGCGCCTCATACAACTTAAGGGAATCTAGGGACCAGGGTCCTGTTATGAACCAAAAGTGAACATACATTAAACATCACAGCTAACACTTTAATCAATTTAGCTTGTTTACAGATTGGATGAGACAGTCGGTTCTACAATCAAATAACTATCGGACCTGAATCCTAAATATTAATGTCACTTTTCGAAAACTTATCATTGCCATAATAGAAATTCTAGCTAGCTATGCAGCTGGGATGCCACCAATGCATTAACAAACAAAGGCAGACGAACATGAAAATAAAAATAATTTACAACGTAGTTTCGCAATTTCCAGACAGATCTATAAATCAGGAGAAACATGAGCATGGAAACAACGAACACTTTAAAGTTTCTTACCACTATTCTCTCCGTGTTCCGCCATTTCCAAAGCCCGCGCGTAAATGTTTTTTCTGCGTAGCACTGATAATATTAAGAGCGTAAAGTCGCCATCTAGTGGTTAGGATGTACTGATAGACTGATCACGGAGAAAGATGCATCGGCATCCATATCCCGTTGTACTTTGTATGTATACTCTAGAAATGATCCCGGCGTGTTTTACATATCACTTAGCCCCTTAATTTCTTTTTATTAAAAAATTTCCCTAGTTAGAGTATACGCGGACCAATAGAATAACGCCATACAAGTGCTTTCCGGGGCAAATCAGAGACTGACAGTTTCAGGATTAAAATGATTGTTCGTATCGTGTGCTTTTGGACGAATGAGAGATATTCTAAGATGAAGCCACGCCTCCTGTATTTGTTTTTCTATGTAATGACGTGTCAAGAGAATGCCGGAAGCCTTACGATAACCAGTCAAAAATGGCTTACCAGACATTCCAGCAGGAATATTTACAGATTCCTGTGGTTACAAGAACATATACGACCGCCTGTGTGCTCACTACCGCGGCTGTTGTAAGTATACTATCAAGCGCGTTTTATAAATTGTCGTTTCTATATAGTCCTAATCGACAGTGAAAGTTAGTTTTTTTGCTTGGTTGCTTGCTAGCACGGTAGCTAGCTTGCTAGGTCGCAGCCCAGCAGTTCGCTAGCTATAGGTTACAACATGGAGTGTCGCAAATATAGTGCCAGTGTCTTCTATAAAGAATGTTCTGTTCAACATAGCTAGCAAGCGTGTTAACTTATATGTAAGGCGCCCATTAAGAGGGGGAAATGATCTGGTCATTAGCTAACTAGCTATGTTACGTTCAGTCTAATAGCTAGATGCCCCTTTAACGTGACGGCTACATGCAATCTAGGCTGCCAGAGAGTACATGTTCGCTAGTTACCTATCCGGCTAACGTACAAATATATAGCTAGAGCCAAGTTTAATATTCCCACCGATTTTGGTACGACAAAAAGTTGTTCGTAGATAATTCTGAAATGCATCGCGGTCAGCAGTTCCGAGTTCCATTTTTCAAATGAGAGGGCAAAAAAAGCTGCTACGTTTTACACTAGTTAACGGACTAATTGTTAGTTGCAATC
>JAOYMR010000002.1:2599686-2611511 GCA_025802075.1 Tenebrosternarchus preto
GCTGAGCCTCAAGGCAGCGCACACATGAAGGAGACAGATCTGCTTTATCATATTTGTACATACCATGTATACAGAATATATATGTATATTGCATCAAGTTAAGTTAATTCCTGTGTGTGTGTGTGTGTGTGCGCGTGTGCGCCCCCTTGTGTTCTCCTAACCAGGTTCATTTGTTTGCTATCGGTCCATCGTTCATTTCATAGAAGTGACAGTATTCGTCCAACCCCCACCAGAGAGTTGATCAACATGTACCCATTCCTTTACCTACCTGGCTTCGAACATTTAACATGAATAGAGGACCTCTACACAGTCTCACCAGAAGCTCTGCTGATTCTTTTGAAGCTCTTCCTCTTCTCTACTGCTAGCAAATACATATTTTGTCAAATTGGCTTCTTTTTTGGGGGTCTCGCCAGTGTTTGTACTTGGTGGTCCAATTATATTTAGTCTTCTTGTTTGTTTTTATAGTTTCTAATTTCCAACACTAGAAACGATTTTGTCGGTTTATTTATTTGTTTTTTCCTCTCCTGGTGTAGCTTAGCTAAGTGAGTATCATGCTAAGGGTTGGACAGTCAGTGCCCTCAGTCTGCAGCCTGCGTCGTCTTTAAAGCTTTGCTGTATGTGAAACAAGACCCACACTGGCTAGTTGTCTTCATGTCCAGCATCCAGAACCCAGCCAGACCCTTTGAGTTAATGCTCTGTGTTAACCATAATAAAGATGAAGAAAAGGGGTCATCTGTGTGTGAAAGATCCATGTGCAGGCAGGATGAGTTAAAACTGCACCAGACCTTATGAATTATTAGGGGAAACATATGTGACTAATAAATAAAGTGGCGGAGAGGGTACAGAATTGAAAGTACTTTAGGAAAATTATCCTGGCAACATGTATGTGTCTTTCTTTCGCAGAATATCTGAATTATGGTTGCTTCTTCTCCAGCAGATTAGAGATTGGTTCGTTTGGGGTCATTTTCATTATTGATGACTGAAAATTTTCTAAGCACAGGGGTTATACAAATGAACTTTTGTTTTTCTTACAGTTCACATTAGCTGAAATGGCATGTGCTTCAGATTTCTTACCTGCTAAATGTGGCCAGGCTGCATAGCTCGAACTGTTCCTATCTGTAAAGTTCGTTGGAGAGATTTTTTATTTTTTTTTGCAGTGCTACTGATCTTTACTGGAAATGGATTTGCACTCAAAAACACAGTTGTATGTGTCTCAGACATGCATGTGATTATCCAAAGTTGGATATTTATCTGGCAACACCTATAACCAGACATTTTGTGGAATATTTCATGGAATTTGAATAGGTCTGAAAATTGTGGTCTATTTGAAAGCCAGTGATATATTAATTAATTTGTCCTCTGCATATAAACTTGATTTAAGCTAAAATATTGAGGACTTTGTCAACCAGTAGCTGATAAAACACCTGGAAGTGTGAAATGGGAAATGTGTGCATTGCATGTGAACTTTAACCTTGAGAGGGACAGAATCAGTCATCAATGTTTTAATACATACAAATTGCTGCTTGTCGGGTACAGATGGATTATGACTGGTAAAACACAACCTCCATGTTGCTGCAGAAAAACCAGTTTACTTTTGGATTTATTAGCACACATTTCTATTGCTACTTGTGGCATCCTGGCATTCCTAACACTCAAAAGCATAGACTATATTTTAAAATTATACTTTTAAAACCAAACCACTAGGTGATGATGGAACTCTAAACTATATAACATTGGAATATGATAAGTCATCCCCAAGTCAGTATTCCATCTACTCCTTTCCAATAGCTTTATGGAGATTCTTAGTTTAAATATGGCACTAAGAGTTCTTATTCTGTTTGCATGCTGTGTTCCAAATTTAGAAGCCCTTGGAAATTTATATACTGTATTGTGTACATATCTCTGTACATATCTAATAAACCAAATTGTACTTAAACCAAAGCAGAACTGGTGATTGAACTACATTATTGTGTAACTCAAACATAAAGGCAAAGACAAGATGGCATCTAAATATGAATGCAAAGTACATTAAACTCGCCTGTGGAGGAGAAACCACATATCCAGTGTTGGTATAGAGGAATTTCCCTTTAAAACACAGCTACCCCATTAGTCTTAATGTGAGCGGTGTCTAGCTACGTCAGTAAACACCAGTGCTGAGTCACACACCCAGTTCCTGCCTCAACAACCCCCCCAGTCTTCCTGTAACCACATACTGACCAGCCTCTCTGCCTCAGTGGGAAGACTCAGTGTTTGACTCAGTTGGCACTGGTGTCCTCTGACAATACTCCCTACTCCAAGTATAATAGTTTAATTTTATAAAGCGGAGGGGAAAGGCTTTTTAAGTCCTTACAATTGTACAAAATGCTCACTGTGCCAATGCCTACTTTATATCTAGAGCTAAACCCTAAATTACAGCACATCACAATCATCCACAAATGATCAAGTGACCTCAAATATACAAAACATTTTATTCTCCAAAGAGATGCATACTTGAACACGCAGCATATAAAAACTTGCTTATACTACTTTATACAAAAGTGTCAGCTTGTCTCTCAACCACAACTACCACTCGTCACAATAGGACATTGTCCTTTATAGAAGATTACTGTATATTTATTGTTTGACCTCTTAGCCAGCAATTATAAAACAATATTTGGTATGTCTGTCTCGTGTGGTCTTCATCGCTGGAGTCTGTAATGATAAAGTGGGATTGAGCCCAGTGTAGTCAGTGGTTTTACTCTTCAGAAACTAAAATGGTTCTTGATGTCCTTTATCTGTTTCATCATGTCGGTGATGTGTTCGCCCCTGTTAGAAAACACAATGTTAGAATCTGCTAGAAGAAAACACTGGTGTCAACCATGATTTTACTCCCAAAGCCTTTGCTAAGAAGGCTAACTTCTACACAAGTGACACTATTATCCCTGGAAAAGAACTCTGCAGGAGCTGAAAGCAGCACACCAAGAGCATTTGACCAGTGCCAGGTTCATGCATGTCCACTCACTGTTCCTTCAGGACGCCCTGAATGCATTTCTTCTGGTGGGCGTTCAGTGTGATGGTGCCACGACCCAGAGAAGAGCCTTTGTCCATCTGCCTCTTCTGGTAGTCTTTTTTCATATTCACCTGTTAAACATGGTTCACCACACGACCAGGTTAGCCAATAACTTCGTCCTCAATCATGCGATGAGTTGCAATGACAAAAATAAATGTCTTGTACCATCTACTAATGAAAACCGTAATACATCTGCTCAGAGCCAGTGTATTTTTCTATTTTGTCTTGCTCTAGGAATCATGAAACGCAATCCACTGAATCTGTGCATCAGTGCAAACGTATGCAGGCTGTAAAAATGCTGAAGCACATCTTGATCTATTCACTTGTAAGGGAAATACTTCGCTAAACATAACGGCACCCGTGTTGTTACTTTTATTATATACGAGGTTTAGCAACATGAAATAGCAACGTTCGTGGCTTCTAGTTAGTGGTAAGAAAAAAAAAGAACACAAAAAAGCAACAGACCTGTGTGATGCCGTTTCCTAGGTGCCGGAGCTGGTCGTTGATGATGTGCAGCTCTTTCTTCATGTCTTTCTCACTGTCTGACAGCACGGGAAGCCGGCCGCTCAGGCTGCTCAGCACCCGTTTCATCCTACGTGCGCCCGCAGGTACACGGCATTGAGGCCAACTAATTAGTGCTCATGCAACACAAACCATTTGGAGCATTTTGTAACAAATTAAAGACCAGCTATTACGCAGTCGAGGAAAACGGTCTAGGAGGAATTAAGCACTTGTGACGCTTTCAGCTTGAGAGGTAACGTTTACTCAAAGCGACAAGAGGAACCTGTTCATGATGGCTTCCTGACGATATCTGGCATCTTCGTACTTGTCAGCCAGCCTCTCTGCTGCCTCCCTCAGGCTCTTCCTGTTCAGAGAGAACAGGCAAATCAACACAACACTGCTCAGTTACTGCTGCGACACCACAAACACGTGTAAACCAGGACTTCTTGTACATGTCACTTGCTTACTGCACATCAAATTACCCGCTTGTATGTCACATGACAAATACATAAAAGAAAGAAAGAAAAACTCCCACAGCACTTTAGTAATGCTTTACTCTCGGCTCAAGTGATTTACTCATATAGAGAACAAATAAAAGGAAGTGAAGAGACAGAGCTGTGCCATCAGAATATCTAGTTAATGATATGCCGCAGTCTCTGGGGTGTTTTGGTCGGGCGCTGTGGTGGCTACCTCTCCTCTCTGCACAAGGCGAGGTCCTCCACCTGTTTGGTCTTCTGGCCAGCGAGCAGTTTGACTCTGGGACACAAAGGCAGAGTAGCACGGTGGAGTTAGCATACAGCCAGCAGGGCGGTGCTAGAGCATCACGGCTAACAATGTCCGTTTTACCATCACAGAATGCAGGACCTTCAAAATCAAGGGTTAGTCCTTTGTGATTTGCCTAGGCAGCTGAAACTGTTTTAAAATAGCCATTAAAATGTGGCATAGTGTATCTTTAAACTGAGCTCTTATCTTAAAGGGGAAGCTTAACCATGCATGGTGAGAGAGCCCACAGCCCAGCCATGCGAGTTCATGAAGAACTTTCCCTTTCAGACAGTGTTAGCCAGGTGAGGAGGATCTACTGGGTTGGTCTGCTTAGGGCTTCCATTAGCACCTTTTCTGGATCTCCTCCCGGGCCAGGTCCAGTTTGAGAATGTACTCCTCGCGGAAGACCTGCGTGGCCCTACTCAGCAGCTGCAGCCACTCTGGAGTGGGAGAGGAGTAGTCCTTATCTCCCGCCCTGAAAAATAACACACACACACGCACAATCTACAGATTAGCCATGGCTGTAATGGTCTTGTATCCCTGGGATGTCTAATCTCCAATCTGTTGCTACAGGATTACCGAGATACCAAATACGCTTTCATTTCAAAAATCTGGAAGGCACATAGTAATTACAGTTAACTGGAACAAATTAGAAACCATTTTTAGTTACAAACTGCATAACTGCAAGAGCAGTGGTATGTTTATACCACATAATTGTACAGTTTTGGGCATTAACTTGTAGATCCTTTGTTGTCTTACTTAAGCATAAGTGGATTGGTGGAGCTCCGTGCCAGTATGTTCCGAATATGCTGCTCAAACGAGTCGTCAGCCAATCCGCGCAAGGGAGAACTGCCCGCCCCTTCCAACACGCTCACCCGGGAACACAACAAGGGAGGGGAGGGTGGGCGGATGGAACTCCTATAAAAGGAACAAGAATTTAGAAACACCAAAAGAAAATATGAACGTTTTTTTTGGATAACCACGCCCCCACTAACGTCCAAACAGATTCCTGGTCACATGTAATGCTTTGCTTTCTTCATCTGAAAAGTGTCAGGAAAGGGTGAAATTCAGTGGCTAGCAGAGTGTAGTTAAGCATTCCGTACAGCAGGGGGAGCAGGAGGCACTCGTAGGTGCTGGTAATGCAGATCATAGTGGCACCCAGAGACAGGTCAGACACGATCCAGAAGCCTCGCACTGGAGCTGGCACACTGCACACACACACACACACACACACACACAAACAAACAAAACAATCAGTATCTCGGATACATCCTCAACAGAAATGTTCAGAATCATTGTGTACTGTGCGCACCTGCTGGTGAGAGGTCTGGTGCAGAGAATGTGTTCGACGATGCATCGTTGCTCAGCTGCCAGTTCCTGAAGACTGTCCTTGTCCTCTTCATCTAAGCATGGACACACACACATACACACACACACTTGCTTCACTCCTTCCTGCTGGCCCTTAACCACGTAAAAACAAAAGCTTCGGCTCCATCAGGTAAAGGCCCTGCGCTGCTGCTGGGCGGAGAGGTGGCACCGACCTGACAGAAGGAACTTGTGCAGCTTGCTGAACCAGGGGAGTCCCACGCTGTGCACTCCGGCCTCGTGGGTGCAGTGGTACCTGTGCTGGCACAGAGGGTCTGAGACGCACACCGACCAACAGAGAGAAAGACACGAAGCACAGGGGGAACATCAGTATCGGTCAGGGAGCCGAAAGCACTTCAAAACAGAATGCGGCGTGGAGAGCAGTGGAGAATCGGGAGGGTGACCTCGGTGCAGTCTGATTGGGCAGGTGAAGTCGGACTCCGCCAGGTCCTCATCCTCTGCGGCTGGCAGTTTGAGGGTGAGCTCCAGCTCCACGCACTCAAAGACGTAGAGGGACGGAACGGCATCCGAGCCCCGCGACCACCGCTCTACAGCCTACACACACACACACACACAGACAGGCACGAGCGAGGACACATGCACACAGACGCACGCATGAGCATCGACACACACACAGAGAAAGAGAGAGTGCCAGACAGAGAGAGCATGATCACTCTTCTACAGTCTCTGTGAATGCACGGGAACAGGCAACCCGAAATATATATGACATGACTATCTTACATTCACATAACAGATCTGAAGGAAACGTCCTACCTAGGCGAGCTGTGAGCTGAACACTTTTCTAAGCTGGGGAGACCAGCAGGGGAGCAGGAGGCTCAGCCTGCCTGCTACTTACTCTACTGTCTTCATCCTCCTCTGCCTCCAGGACCACGCAGTGGTAGAGCATGCCGGTCTCCGTGGCGATCACCAGGATGTTAGGCACGGAGGGCAGGCAGAGGATGGCGCAGGCGTCGTAGCCGTAGTTGTCCTCGGCCGGGGGGTACATGGGAAGGGGTCCCAGCAACTTCCCTGGTTTACTGCCACGCACACCGCAGGAGAACAAAACCGGCTCAAACTAAAGCCTTCACGGGCAACGCATGTCTACGTGTTGTGATTCATTACAAAAACGCTTTACGTGTGCGTCAGAGAGGTGTAGCTCAAGAAGGTCTCGCCGTTCTCGTAGAGGATGTACAAGGGGTACAGCAGCAGGTCGTCCTTCAGGCGCGGCCCGAGGAGGGCACAGGGTTCGCCTGCCAGCGGCCCGAAGTCGAACGCCACAGCGATCTCGCCCAGGGAGGCCGCGTACGAACGCCTGGAGAAAAGGGGGGGGGAATCTTCTGGATTAGGATGAAGATGTACTTTGCACTCAGCACATGAAAAAGTGCAAATGTTACAGCTATAATGTCAATTACAGCAAATCCATTTAGCCACAGTGTTCATAGTTGATCGCTTAGGTTTAGTAATGCAGCTTTGATCGCAAAGCTAGGAATTACACTGGAGAACCACTCTGGTGGCCAACAAGCAGCTGAAATTTCTGGTTTTGAACACATGTAATGTTTTGATAAGATAAGGCATCAAAGGATCAAAGCTACATGATTGGTTTGCATATCTGAACAGGTAGTGCCTACTGCACAGCTGTGAAGTGGTGCATCGCTGGAAGACGCAGACATTCTCACCCTCTTGTGTGGATGTGACTGTCCTCCTCTAACTGAGACACTGGGAGCACTCTAGCAGGGGTCTGAGGCTCCTTAAGACTGTAGAATCTAAAGGCAAAAATACACAACATAATTATCAATCACTTCCAGGACATTTATTTATTACAAACATACTAGAGGTGTGCATTTTGAACTATTTGTTTTAGCCATGTTCTAGTCCTTTATCTACCTTCAGTTTCTTAACACTAGACCACTGTGGGCTAGATATTTGAGAGGCAGGACACTTTCAAACCAGCAGTGACACTGACACACATAAGGACTCCGACAACACTGCTGTGCTTAAAAATTGTACAATAACCATTGGGATGTCACTATAACGTCAGTGTCACTGCAGTGTTGAGTCTGGTTCGACAGTAATGCTGCCAGAAATGGTCCGTTTGTTCAGTGATGACTCGTGCAAAGGGGGTTGTCAGGTTGTGCATAGCAACAGATGCGCTATAGTGAGCAACCATGCACTCATACGAAGGGTGCACTTAATGAAGTGGCTAAAATGTAACAAAATGCTACATGCTATCAAGGTTTTAAAAGAAAGCAATTCCAGGTCACTCTGTTCACTCGATCCCATAAAACGAAAGTGATTTTGTTTACCTGATGGTGTTGTCTGACGTGAGCAGCACCAGGTGGGGCTCTTCCGTCTCGCTGGGGTACCAAGCAGCCTGACGGAGGGTGACGGAGGTCAAGCTTGTGAAGAAGCGCTCAGCCATAGGGATGGTCCTGAACGAAGAAGTTAAGTCTACACTGTGAGAAGCTGTGCCTGCTCACACTGGGGTCAACAAGCAAGTGTTTGCTCTTTATACAAAAACATATTTATGCAATCTAAAAGTATAACTATATAAAATCCAGAATTAAAATATGTTATCGGGCACGGTCAACTACCAAGAGCTCGGCATAACTCACTTGCAGTTTATCTTGAGGCAACCACCTTCGAACTCGGACTTCTTACCCCAGCGCTGCGGCAGCTCGAGCACAGTCGCACCACGCTGACCGATAAGAGCTACGTGATGCTGAGTCGAGCATAGCAGAACTTGACACACTTCAAACATGGGCGGGTTGATACACAGCAAAGTCTGTTGAGCGAACAAACCAAAATGTATATACATTCACAGTACGAGGAAAACTAAACTACTTTAGTATCCAACACTATCTCTACGATAACATTCGGAGGCTACTTAAGATATAAACACTGTTTGGCATTAGTACGATAGGTACGTAGCTATTTAACTAGATATGATAGCTAGCCAGCTAATCTAGCTTGGGTAGCTAGCTAGCCATCCTATTTTGCTAGCTAACTTTCTTTTAAGTAAGTGAAGCATATGTCTTCGATTTATATAAACCAGTCAACTGACAGACCAAAAATGACAAGATGCTGACTTAGTTGTCGGATAACCCAACACAAACGAAAATTCTTCGCGACGTGATAACCTGATATTTTGCCCTTTCCAGTGCATCTTCGGAGTTTAGCTGCCGTAGGTTTGTCGTGTAAAATACGCACTTCACATTGTCCCAAATGAACAAGTCTCCATTCAGGCAGAACGTAAGGTTCTTAGCTATTCTTCTGCTTGTCCCCTGCGGCTCTAAACCAAGCCTCCCCTTCAAGTTATTAAACATTTCATGGCCAGGCAGCTCATCTCGCCAACGGTCCCCAGCAAACGCCGCCATTTTTTGCTGTCGTCGCTGGGTGATGACTTCAAGTAACTCCACCAATTACCGCCGCACTTTTCATTTTAGCGACATCTCTGTAAATCATGGGAATTGCATTATTTTCAGCCAAACGTTTTACGGTTTGGAACAGTTGATTAAAAGTTGAGTTTACTTCAGTCCACCCCATATACTTCAATATTAATTCTGATTATGAAGTGTTTTAAATCACTGCTTATAACGTTGTAATTTCATCAGTCACGGAATCTAAGACTGTCACACTTATAAGTGACAACGTAACAAGTGGTGAACGACAGTTTTCCCTACTGTATTACAACGCATCGAAAAACGGCACTATATTGCCCACTTGTGTTCACTGACGGTTTTGCATGCAACGGCAAAGGTCTGATAGCCTCTTGCATTGTCTTCAAACAGTGGAGTGCCTTCATACCAATGAGACCTCCTCCTGCATTGCTCTCCCACTTGGTTACATCTGGTGCCTAGCACGGCCGAAATGGAACTCTGCTGGATAGTAAACGGAGTTGTTTAAAACATTTTACGGGGACTACGATGTCCCAAAAACGGGAACTGAACTCTTGCCCAGATGGGTACAGGGTCCTCAGTACCAGCGAACTACGAGAGCTTCTCCAAGATGACGAAAAAATGGATCAGATCGTGCGACTTAACGAAAAGGTATTTATTCTTTGCAGTTAAACTAGAGAATTGGTGTAAGCTCTTTTCTCGCTCGTTTCACCTTCGTTTAAGTGACCACATATTCTTGTGGTTTTCACCGATTCACAGCTTGAATTCTTTCCTCTGTTTTACCAGAATTGAGATTTCTACAGTGCGATCTGTATTGCCTATGCCATAGGCTATGCGTCCGCGCTGTGGAACACCGCATAGCTTGCCAGACAGCGTGATTATCTCAGAATCTCAAATACCATAGCTTTATATGTTTTAAACAATACTTTCACTCCCTCTAAATATTTTATATCAGCCAATAAGGTGATTCACTGCGCTACACAAATACAGCGTAAATGATCAAACAGGCTAAATTGTATTCTTCTCACTTATAACCAATGTTCTCCTGAGCTGAAGAACAGAATATCGATCAATTTTCTTGTGTTCTCTATACATTATTAAAAATGGTTTGATTAAGTGTAGGCTGCATACTGAAGCTATATTGCAAACTGCCGGTAACTCGTTCTTATGAAAGTCTTGACTAGACATGTAACGCTTTAACCGAAGTTTCTGTTTGAATACCCATCATCAATTAATCAGAGAATGCTTTGAGCAAACGTGGTACACTACACAGGCTAGGGAAACTGCTTGGTTCATTTCAGAAACGTTCTCATGCACCACCGCAATACAGTGAAGTCACTCCTCACGGGGATTTTTTTTCCAGAGTAGGTCTTCTCACATTTACGACTACCTAGTTCAAATTGAGGCATGACATCTGAGACGAAACAGTGAAACTGTTGCGTATGCCATGGTTTCATAACCACATCATCGAAGTAATAATGGTTTCAGTGTTATGCGGAACGTCTTATGTATCTCAATAACGTTTTCTTTTTTCTTACCATGCAAAAATGTAGTTAAGTGGCGTAATTTCATAATTTCAATTTTCGATTCTTTTAAATATATTTGCAAAACAATAGCCAGAGTGCGCCAGGTGGCAACAAGATAATTTTACTCATTTGCAATTTACAGAACATATGGCAACGTACTGGGTTCAAGACCCTCGCGCCGTTTCCTGTGTAGTTCTAATCTGCCTGGGTGTTGTCTCACTCTGCTCTTTTCCTCACTTCGCTGGTAAAGTTTATCATTCCTGTCCAGCCATGGCTGACGACGGTCACGTGAGCGCGCTTTGGAGGTCGAGCTCTTTGTGGCTGAACCGCTAAAAAGCGCATGATGCATGAGGCACATTGCAACACCTCGATTCATTAGCACGTGTAGGTCTCCAAGGGCAACCGCTAGTAGAGGGTCGTTGTAGTTTAGTGAGATGGATGAAGGTCACAGCCTGTGGAGTTTCTGACTTGCCACACAAACCACTTGGCATTTACTGTCTTGAGGCATGTGAAAGAAATATGTCGGTGTTGCTGTGGGAGCTTCTGTTCATCTTTTGTGTAAAGGAGTTTGGATAAATATGAGAAAGGAAGCAGCTTCTTTTCTAATCAGTAGGCCTGAGGCAAAGGAACAGGATTGTCCACTTCAGGTTCTTCAGAACAAGCTAAAACACCACCGGTGATCTGACTGTACTTTGCTTCCAGCTTCACATTCTCACTATTCATCTCTTGATCATCCGATATCTCAACTTATTGTTACCCATAAGGTAAAGCAAGTAGATTATAACGGCCTTAGTGTGCAGGGCCACATATTTCCATGCAGGGATTCATGGTGATGGACCAGGTTATCAGGTTTTCCACTCAGCCATTAAGTCTCTCATAGCATGACTATCTGAGCACACTGGCTGTTTTTCGACTGGTTCGACTCATCATTCACAAATATGTATCTGCTCAGGCCTGCTTATTCATGAATAACAGTGTATCACAATAAAAATGCATGGAAGAAACTGTCAGCCAGGCTCAAAAAAAAAAAACAGACACGAAATGAACAATTAACAACACGGCATCTTGGTCATCGTCCCACAAAGCCCAAAGCGGTGCTATGCTTCCATAGAACTGCTTATTGTTGTTTCTGTTTTAAACATCTGCAGGGTATGCCAGCATGCATGTTTACAGACTACAGACTTGTGGAGCTGGTTGCTGAGCCCCAGGTATCTTTTAAAAAAAAAA
>JAOYMR010000002.1:2623010-2639897 GCA_025802075.1 Tenebrosternarchus preto
GAATCATTAATTAATGAATTAATTAATGCTTCCACTGACCGTGTTTGCCCTTAAAAACATCTAACGCCTAGCATGTTTCCATTTTCAAGGTAAATAAAAGTTTTAAAAAATCCTCTTTACTCAAAGTAAGTAAAAAATTCCTCATTGCTCAAAGGCACATTGTTCACAAGTAATGGTCCCAAAAATTATTGTAGTGCTCTGTAGTGTTCTAACTCGCATCGCTGGCAGGAACATGCCCTGGAGAACCAGACCAGAAAGACATTGATGTTGAAAAGGAGAAAAGCTCTTGCACAATGACTGTATGTTTTGCAAGGCTATGTGGGGGGTGAACTCCATGATCCATGAATTCTTGATCTGAATATTTAATGAATTGATAGTGAAAGCGATCAGTAGGCCAACTGAGTGGATGAGTCATCGAGGCCAAAATGGAACTGATGTCATCTCCCTTCACTGTAGTTTCCTCTAAGAGTGGCAGAACAACACACCCACTCCTTTGATTAAGAAGACCTCATTACCCTTGGTCTGTTTGCAAGTAATTTCAACAAGCCATGAATCACTCTAAGTCAGCACTGCATATAGAATATTCTATCTTCATGCATTAATAAGACCTCCGGTTGAAGCATTCAGTGGAGTATTTATCACTTGATATACAATTACTGTAAGGATAATGCAGTTATATTAACCATAATTCAGTAATGGCCTGGATGAAATGGACACTGGATAATAACATCACGTTTGCTAAGCAGCATGACAATGGGCTCCTCTTGCTTGTGTGGTATATAACTGAATTAGAAGCTGACCTTATCATGATGAATCAAGCTAACGGATGTTTCTGCTGTGATCAATGAACGTTCAGGAGAGGCATGACACATATCTGGCTCTTCAGCTCCATCACACCAGTCTCTCCCACACGCCCAACCCTCGTGACGACATGACTGACCAATCGGAGTTTTGCGCTCAATCGATCTAAGGGCCGCAGACCATAAATAAGTGTCAGGTGTCCAGGCCCACGCAAGCGTGATCAATAGTGGCCATTCCACTATGACTGATTACTAAGACCCCACTTGAAGCCATGCGGTTCACAATCCGGTATGCTTCTCACAGCGGCCTTTGATTACGTGACCCATTTGTTTATATCCTGATTTAAAGCCATCGATTTGCCATTGGAAGAGTATAAATCAATCGCAAAAGCATATTTTACCTGCATTACTACTTGGATGCAACCATCCCTTTAAAAAAGCATCAAATTCTGCAGTGTGTAATTAAATAAACCATGAATAAAACTACCAAATGCATATTTGAAGCTTATCACAAGCTTTGTGTGATGAGATCAATTCCTGATCTTATCACAAGCTTTGTGTGATAAGATCAATTCCTGATCTTATCACAAGCCCAGTATTAATGTTGAAGGCAGTTCTTACTCTGCGCTATAAATTCATAATGATGTTATGAAAAAGTAATAAGGTGATAAGAGCAGCTGATTTTGAACAGACTTGATTTAAATGAACTGGGCAGATGGCGTGAACCACTGGTGTATGGCTTTGCTATGGGCAGCGTCTTTGTTAGGCGGCTGTAGTGTTTTTTCCAGACGTGAAAAATGAGGGAGGGGCTGGTGTAGACATGACTGTCATCAATAATTCAGATACCCCATGCTGGGGCAGATGAGAGCCTACCACCTGATCCCTGGACTAGGGTCACTTGTAGACACATTAAGGTCATATTAAATTTATACACGTTCACTTGACCAGCTTATTTGTATAGACATGTTAGGATAGTCAGTCCAGGTCAGGAACTCTGAAGGTGTGAAAGAACCAGTGCTTGACTACAAGAAGGACATGTCTAGGACTTGCAGCTGTTTCAGTTTATGGTGAAATCCCCAACTTTTAGCTGGAATTCTGTACACAAAATAGCTGGCAAACCTTGTCTGGAAGCTGATAAGTCAGTGAGGCAGGATATTTGAATTTGCCGCATGCTTGCAAATCCTGTTTGACTTCCTCCCTTCTGATACATGTTGTATTTGTTGCTTTGGCTTCACAGGAGCTGCTGGAGAGGTTCATGGAGGGACAGGTCCCCCTGGAAGGCTTCCTGGACTCCTTTCAGAGCTTCAGGAAAACATACCACATCCGTCGAGCGCAGGCTGAAAAGATCCAAGAGTTTAACCGACCTGAGAGGAAGCCGAGGAAGCCCTTAGAGGAGGAGGCAGGACAGAAGAAGAGGGAGGAGGGGCCAAAGGAACCCCGTCTCAATGGCATCTCTGCCCATGGCCCGCCTCGCGTCATCCAGCTCCGGTACGGCCTCACACCGGCCATCCTGGTGCCTCTCTCAACATCCTCAGCCGCAGCTCCTGCCACAAGCCTGTCTCCTCTGGACTCATGCCCAGGCCGGCCCCAGGCTTTAGGGCCTGGAGCCCCCCACTCGTGCCCCGGGCAGCCAGTAGGCCTGAGATTGATTGGACAGTTGCCGTGCTGGGCGGCCAGGCCAGTGCGGTTACAGCAGCTCTACAGACCCAGCCCACATCAGCACGAACCCCCGTACCGATAACATCCAAACTACTGCACTTAAGGGATGCAGACCCAAGGCTGAACGTCATGATCTTGCCCCAACCCTCATGCTCTAACCTCCTGAATCTTTGGATCGATGTAAACTAAATTTTCAGTGGTCACCGCCAAAAGCCAATTTCATGCATCTAAAAGGGAGATAAACGGAAAGCCATAAAATGTTTTGTCTCTGTTGTGAACGAGCCAGTCGAATACACAACCCCAGGACAACCCCTCTGTCATTGCTGTTCGTCCTGTCATTCTCTTTTCTTTGTATGCCTATGTCGGGATATGACAGAGTCCACGCTGCTACTTTTGTGATGGATGGGGAATTGCTAAGACTCTGCTTTATGACTGGAAGGACTTGTTTTCACCATTGATAATCTGAGAAATGCCAGCCTCGTGACATGCCTTCTTGTTATGGTGACGACGATCAATAAAGTCCTATTATGATGTTTATTACAAACCAGTATCATAATTGTCCTAAAGCTCATTTATGTTCCTGAGAACCCTCATTGAGTTTGTTTGCCAGAAACCCTGTGGTGAGGCTTTAGAAGGGTAAGGAGTGTAACTAATGCCAAATGGATGAAAAAAGTAACTAATGCTTACACCAACTGTGAAGGTCTTTCTCTATTGAAGACTTTGAAAAGTGTGTTCCTACAGATGGTCCAACATTTTATTATTTATTCTGTGATGCACTAGCAGTGAGAGTGTTTGCCTTGGGGTTTACAAAAGGCTGTTGATTCATCAAAAAAAAAAAAATTGTTACTCTCTATTATGTAGCAGAGCCTATAGACAGAGTGTGTTTGTGCTGTTGTCATGGGATACTGCTGTCAAGAGCTGTACATTTGTTCCAGAGTTACAGATGGTTTTATTGGACCATGTTGATTACGGCTTTGCAAGTAAACCAGGACTAGGATAAAGATCTTAGCATGTCCCTGTGATAATGCTAGAAGTCATATCAAAGAAAACTGAATGGCTTATTTATGGAGATCCTCTTTAAGTGGAGTGCGGTGTGTAGACTTTAAATGCCGCTCATTTGCTGTGACTAATGGCAGTGGTTTTATCCCAGGCACAGAAGATCTGCCTTTGCTCTATACAGTGAATGTTATCTTTTGGGCAGATAGATGAAGGAAAGTAGATGGTTGGAGAACACACTTAATGGTGCAGCAGAGTTGCACCATAAAGAATTTCTCGTTCACTAATACCAATAACAGAGCAGCCAGCAATATGGAAATGAGCCTCACGGCAAATATTTTTTTGCTGAAAATAGAAAATGATCTAGGTGTACTGTTTATCTTGTTTAAGAATTCCTCTCAGTGAATAAAGGATAATCCCCTATATCTCAATATCTGGTTATGTGATACCGGACATTGTATTATCAGTGCCACACATTACAGAATGATGTTGATGGCAGGTTTGAATAAATACAGGCTCCATAACTGGTCAGTGCTATTTATCTGCCAGGGTGTACAGTTTAACTTGTGACTAGCAATATCAAATGACTACGGGAATGCGGATCTTATTGTGGGAATCTGCACACTTCCCTGAAAAAATGCTACACAATAATGACAACAGGCCTGCCCAGTTCAGGAAACAGACTGCAGCAGAGAGAAGCTCCGTTTGCTAAATCGTGTAACCATCAGTGTGCTAAATTAAAGGCGATAATCTAGCCGTGCTGGGGTCAATCTTCCATTCTGCAAATGCCACAGTCTTTTAAAGAGCGTCATTCAAACGTGACAAACCCGTCGAAGACATTTGTCAAAACCGTTCAATGAAAAGTTATCCTATAGATTAGGTGGTGCGCGAAATCCAGTCGATGCTGGAGATAGGCAACCCTTATGTTGAGCTCTTCCTAGACGCCAGTTACCCGTGATAGTATCGGGGCTCGCGTGGGGAACACTTTTACAATTTCTTTAGCACAGCTACCATGATGGTTACCTTGAACACAATAACCTTGATCCACGGTACACACCATTTACAACACTGCCTTTAAGGCACTTGAAAAGATGCCCTCATAGTTAGTTCTCCTCCTGCCTGCATTCCGCGTGTGTGGAGTAGGTCAAAGCAAGTAGCTCTTGTTAAGGATGTTAGAATCATGCAGATATTTGGTGAGCTATATGGCGTCGTTAAGTGTTTAAACTATGAAAGCGCGAGGTGTGTCAACTGCACCAGACTGCACACACTGTCCGATTTCCGTAACAAAAACTGAATTAATTCATATTGTACCAGCAGTTTACCATAGTAACAGTAACATACACTGAGTCTATGAAACAGTGGGAGACGCATATTGCACAGAGAACAAGATATGCTGCAGCCTGTTAACAATCTTCTGATTACAACTCACGTCTGTACGCTGTACGGTGGTCTATAATGTGCATAAAAGATGTCTAACCTTTTGCCGTCTGAGTATACATTATATAAGTGATTCTGAGGTTTCTTGTTTGGGTTAAGCATTTCATTACAATAAACAGAAGATAACCGCTAAATTCCCAACAACTATATTAGTCTACACATATCATCACTTCCCATCAAAGACGCCGGTCCAGTAGGCTACTCATTTTGGCGATGACAGCATGCCGACACAATCTCCTCCTTACTTCTGCATGGGAAATGGGGAATAGAGGGCTGCGACAGTCGCTTCTGCTTGTTGGAACAGTGCCAGGGTTTACCGGGCGCTTTGCATAACAAGAATGGCATTGTTGGCTCTTTGACTAGAACCCTTCAAGAATGTCGAACAGCGTGCGCTCCCAAGCCATTCGCCCTCGACGGCTAGTGGTGCATTTCAAAAGCGTCGCCTCGGAGAAGAAAGGCTTTGGTTAAGTAAAAGTTTTGGTTAAGTAAATTAGCCCGAGGCTACTGCACCAGCACGTTTAGGCTTTACATAGGTATTTGTTTGTATAACCTAGAGCTAAAACGACAGTAAGGGACAGGACAGCATGTAGAAAGGCCCTCAAACGCACACTTGTGTTCAATGAGACATGCTTAGGCAGCCTGAAGACAAACGCACACTTAGACCATCTGGTGCGCATTCTTTAGCTGTTTCTCGCTAAAGTCGTTTCTTTCTGTTTCCGTAAACGTAGACCAAACCAGCTTTTTTTGTTATGCGTCTACTTCTTTCTAGTCTAAGGGACCGTTACTGCCAGACAGGATGTCAAGTTTTCCACGTGATACGATGCTCTGGGGAGTTCGAAGGGTGATGACCCTCCCCTCCTCCACTTCGCGCGCAGGCTGTGGGGATTGGCCGAGCCTAATCTAGTACAGGATGAGCACAGCAGGCGACCGAGGCTTCTAGGTTTGAATGACATCGTTCATCGTTACAAAACAGTTTTGGCATAAAAAATGCTCCTCGCAACTTGGGCAACAAGAACCCTGATCCAAACGGGCATGCTATAATACATAAACACAGTCTAGCTTGGCTTGTTTTGGCCATGAAATCAAGGCGTGGTATCTCTTCTACTGAGCTGACTACACAAGCTACTCTTTTCTGTACACAGACTAACATAATTTGATTACCATATCGACTGCTTCTAAACTAAACTAAACAGAGTCCAAACTAAACAGAGCATTCCCTATTAAATTCATTATTCAACATGTGATATATTGTGGGATTTACTATGTAATATGTGTGCCAGGAGACATTTGGCTGAATTTCTCCAAACCATCTGCGTAGATCAGAAATAAGGGGGTTTTTGTGTGCTGTGGTAAAACTGACCACCACAGTCAATGAGCTTGGAGTATTAAATTCAACCCAGTCAAACAATAACCATTTTTCCCCAAAGAAAAAGTGTCGGATCATTACAAAGTCTGCTGACTGACTGGCCTGTCCTTCAGCTCCTTAGAGGCTGGATGTAATTCCTGCTCTAATCCTGTGCCTACTAGAACATCATCCGTGTTTTCAAAAGGCAGAAGACAGATGAGCTTTGTTAAGGAAGATTGCTTCACTCTTTGTCATGTCAGTGCATTAGAGAAATACATATACGGGTCTAAAGTTTATTTAGAGCAGCAATATTCTCAGTCCACTCCACTGGCCATTTCGATGTCTGAAGGCATGGCTGAGGTAGGGTTATTACGCCGTAAATGTTGGGTGGGGTTGTTTTGTTACAGTGAAGAATGCGGGAAGATGAAGGTGGTGCTGGAGGGTGTAGGTAATGGCGGGGGTTATGGGAGGGAGAGGGGTCTTGGTCTTCCAATTGCAAGGGCAGTTAAAAGGGAATGAATACAGGATGCCTTGCTTAGCTTCTACTAGTTTGGATCTTTTCCTCTTTGGGAATAGCTGTGCCCTGCTGTATGAGGTAGGGAACTTGATGCAGTGTGTGTGTGTGTATGTGTGAGTTTCTGACAGGAGACTAGGTGATCAATCTCAAATCCCTGGGGTCATATCAAATGCACATAAATGGTTGAAGCACACGTCTAAATCTGCTATAGCTCTAGAACCTCACCTCCTCTGCAGGCTGCCCCACACTTCTGCATGCTTTTCCCACAGATTGTCTGATTAATCGCAGAAAGCATCTACACCACTGATGCCTGTGTCGCCTGCGCGAGTGTCACGATGGGGCAGGGCCATCTGCGTACCTGGCCCCACTGTTTGCCTTGCAGGATGGAATAGTATGGCATCGTGAGTGTAGAGGCCCCACAAAGGGAACTGCTTTGAGGACGAAGGAGTGCAGCCTCTGTTTACGTCCAAAATGCCACCTCCTGTGAGCGCTCTCGTGAGCGCACGCAATCTGATTGGACAGGGTCCGGCTCACGGCCTGACGGCTGTGCGAGAGCAGGGTTGCGTACATGTGCATGGAAGCTTGGAAAAGCCTCCTGCCAGAACACGTACTGCATGTCTGCCGAGCATGTAGCAGCACGTGTGATAGCACACACACAAAGGACCGCCTCCCACCCGCACGTCTTTCATACATGCAATCCTTATGCCTGCGGGAATCACAGTTGTGTTCCCATTTGCCTGAATGGCTGGATTTAATGCTATATAAAGACGCAAAAATAGCACTTGAGTTCCTCATTACCAATAAGCACACATGCAGATATGTATAAAAATACACACACACACACACACACACACACACACACACACACACACACTTAAATTGGTTATATATGTATGTGTATGTCAGTTCAAGACAGGTTTATTGTCTCTACCCACATCCAAAACACACAGAGAGATGAAACAGAGAAACAACAAACAGCAAAACAATTTTGTGCCCCCCACCACACACACACAAAACAAAGTGCAATAAAACAGCTACAGTTAACGAGACGTCTAACTAACATAGAATATATGTTAAAATACATGTTAGCAGCAGTTTGTAGCAGTAGTTACTGAGTACCTATTTAAATAATAGACTGTAATAGAACAAGAGATTGAAATGGGGCACACTTCAAAGAACCTGAGAGGTAGGCAGTAGAGTAACAAGGATCATGTTATAGAAGCCTGTGTGTGCTTGTATGTGTTTATGTGTGAGCACCAGTCTAATCCAGTCTAGGTAGCTTGAAAAGGTACACAAAGCAGTGCAGTCGTGTGTGTGTGTGTGTGTGTGTGTGTGTGTGTGTGTGTGTGTGTGTGTGTGTGTGTGTCGTCATGGGAATAAGAATGATGGCTCAGTGCATGGGTGCTTTGTTCAGTAGATGGGTAACTTTTCCATGTATTCTTGGGCAGGGCATCCATTACTTCATTATACAGCATTTCAATTCAGGGTAGAGAGTTAACAAGGGAATGGTAGTAACCCACTGGAAGAGGTTTCCCACATTAATAGACTGTGCAACAGGCATTTCATTATCTGACACTTATGTGTGGCATATTTTTGTGTATCTGTAGCTCAAAGAAAGAAGGAATATTATCACCTGGCTAACAGGCTTTGGTTGGTTTCATATATGCAGAAAGAATTACATCATTCATGTGGAATGTAAGGGTAAACAAAAGACCTGGCACATCCAGGTGTGGTTGAGGTGTGTAGGGAGGGAGTTCCTTGGTGTTGAATGATGAGTGTATGGAGACTCTGCATGAAATTGTGTACAGTTCATGCATAGAAACTACAGCTCCATCTAAAGGCTGCCAATCGGTCTGAGACTAAATAGAGTAAATGAATAAGGGTTCATTTCATTTGTACAAATGAAAGATCATGGTGGACATGTGTCAGTGTGTAATGCCTGCTAGCTTCTTGCTAATGTTATATCATGATAATGAATGTATATTCGCTATAAAACGGTAGCCCTATAATTAAAAAAAAACTGCTGTTCTTAAAAACATCAAGATGACACATAGATGACTCCAGAGCAGTGGCTGTACGGTAGGTGGCACTAACTAGGCTCATAAAGTTTCTCTGAAAGTTGGATTGAGCACCCGAAGAAGTAAGAAGGCGAAAATGGCGGTACCTCAAAAAAGTGCGAAGCCAGGAAAACCTGGGAAGGAATCGCAACCTTTAATAATTGCCAAAACACCAGCAGAGGAACAACGTCTCAAATTGGAGAGATTAATGCGAAATCCAGTGAGTGTTTAGCTTGAAACAACCGAGCCAATTTGAACTGATTATGATTTTTGCCATCTGCAGCCAGTTAGCAATTCTAGCTAACAAGCTAACTATTATTTACCATTTATTCAAGCTCTTGGCAATAAAACATGCGGATGCAAACATACATAATCACAACTATCTATCGATGCCTATGCTGTCTTGTAGGACAAACCTGCGCCCGTACCCGAACGACCAAAAGAATGGAATCCACGCGCCCCTCCTGAGTTTGTGCGAGATGTTATGGGTACGTTCAGTTGAGCTAGCTAGCTAGCTAATAAACATAGCTAATGAGCTACGTTTTAACGCTATAATAATCTAGCTAGGATAGCTGCTTGTTGCTCCTTTACCATACTGATTTCAGTGAACACAGTGTTTTTCACCAGGCTCTAGTGCTGGGGCTGGCAGTGGGGAGTTTCATGTGTACAGACACTTGAGACGGCGTGAGTATCAAAGGCAAGACTTCCTGGATCGAATGTCAGAAAAGGTATCTGGGCTTAGAAAATACAGACATCGATTAATTTATTACTCGCATGCATAATACTTTTGAGGAGAACACATGACGCGGGGAAACTCTTTAGTTAGACCAGAAATTATATGTTTTAGCATTGAGTATCAAATCAAATATGTGGTGGTTTATGAATTCAATGAAAAATGTAGATAATTGTTGCAGCATTAAATGAAAGATCTTATGTCTCAAAGTTGCTTGAGTACACAATTTCTCTGTGTGATGTATAGAATTTAGAAACCCTCAGGATGTTATGCTTTGAATAATTGTTCTCCTTCAGTGCCAATATCAGGTCAGTTTAGGGGAATAGTTTACATTTATACTTTTTGAAACTACAATGTTGTTGTTTTTTTTTAAAGCAAAAGATGGATGAAGATTATCTTGAGAAAGTAAAGGACAACCAAATAGCTGCAGAGGAAAGGACGGCTAAACGGAGGAAGAAAAGGTAAAAAGTTCCTTCTCTAATGAAGTCTCTCGGGCTCTGTCATAGTCGGTAGATATGTCCAAAGGTATAAAACGTGTTATTACATATATTTGTAATTTTCAAAAATATTTGGACCCTTAATGTAACAATTTGTAGCACGGCCTTTTGAGACAATGACTATCCAAGAGCTTTTGTAGGTCTGAATGAGATTTCTGTGCTTTTTGCTCCAGACAGCTTTTCTAGTTGTCTGATTTCATTGTGCCCTGCATACAGTGACATGCACAGGGAAGGTGCCCATTTACAAGACAGTAATGATGCCATTTCTCAGCTTCACAACTGAGATGAGATGAGACTGAGACTGTTACAATCTCCCTTTTATTTATTGTGTATATTACAACAGAAATGTCTGCCTGCACAGCGTCAAGACACACATTTATGGCGTATAGCTGATGCTCTTATCCAAAATGACCTATAAAAATGCTTTGTCATCTACTCATAGAATGTATCCTGTCCCGTACAACAGATTGAAGATACAATTGAAGTAGGATACAGCTAGATTCAGGAGTCAATGTTGGCACAGTGCCAGAGACTGCAAAGCAACCCCAAAGCAATGAGCCTCCTCTATTTTTCACCACAAGGATGAAAGCTTCACTTTTTCTTTGAAGCTGATTTTTTGTTTTTAATTATTATTGTTTTTAACCAGAAAGCTCCGATTTTGTTACTTCAAGAAGGACTGTTTTTTCAGCACACATTTTAGCCAGATCCAGTTGTGCACTTTGTGGTTCTCTGTGAGAAGTGTGGTCCTGTAGGATTTTCTTCAACGGGGCTCATTTTTATTCAGACTGCCTATACTTTTGGCCATGTATGTATGATGTTTTCATTAGGTGTATAAATATAGGTGGATGTAAGAGGATGTAAAAACAAACAAAAAAAGAACCCAGCAGCCTGTTGGTTGAAAGACGCTTTGCGATTGGCTCTTTTCTTTAGAGAAAAGCTCAAGCAGAAGAAACTGATGGTCAAGAAAGCCAAAATGGAGAGCAAGAACCAAGCAGGTATGACCATAATTGTTGTCTTAACCACATATCACTACATTTCTGCTTATCCATGTGACCTATCTGGATGTTGTCATCCGTGCATGGACACATGAAAGTGACGCACTGTGCCTATGATCCTCAGACTCTGATGAAGAGAAGGACTCGTCCTTGCAGAGCGATAAGGACTTGGATGAGCGAGAAGGAGAGGATGATGCAGAGGAGCCCAGCTTTGTTATGGGGAAGAGGTGACTGTAGGAGCGGCAGTGTTGGGAACGGGAAATGCACCCAGTGACATGCTGGCCGTCAGCTCCGGTGCTGTTCCAAGTTCCGGAAAAGACTTTAAAATGTGTCTAGAATGGATTACAGGCCGTAGGTCTACAGCAAAAGAGAAGCTAGGCTAATGTGTTCAGATTCATCTAACACTGATATTTTGAAATCAAGACAGCATGGTTTTATGACTTTGTCTGTGCTGAAAGATAGATCTTGCTCGCTTGTAAATGTGCAAGACCAACCATTTTGTATGAGCATGTTGTATGCAATAAAAGTAAAAACAACAACAAACAGATGTAGATCTGGACATTCTATGCTTTAATAGTAATTGCGTAACATTTGTACGTTTTTCTCTGTAATTGTGCTTTTTTTCCTGCTCTATGTATAATTCCTGGCACATTGTTGACCTTGCACTGAAACGTTTGTGTATAAAGTTCTCCATTTACCCTCTCTGGGTAGTCTTTTTCCTTCAAGCTTGGGTCCTCTACCAGAGACCTTGTGGCTTGAGGGTCCTGCGTAGTATCTTGGCTGTTCCCAAGACTGCACTCTTCTGGATGGAGGTCTCAAATGTTGCTCCTGGGATCTGTCCTTTTACTTTGGGCATTACAGCCAATAATGTTCTGATTGCCACAGGAACCACCTTTGCCTTCACCTCCCACATCTTTTCCAGCTCTTTTGTATTTTTCAAACATTCAAATGTAGGGTGTTTTGAATGATTATCAAAAAAAGAAAAATTCTCTAGGAATTACTTGCAAGTGTCAAAATTATTCATTTTCAGAAGTTTAGTTCATGAGTCATCAACAATGGTTTTACAATAAAAACATGCAACTCCTACATTATAAAGAGTTTATTTTCTGCTTAGAATACCTTTGAGGAATTTCAGGTTTTTGATAACTTTGTGAAGTGCAATGAATTATCAAATGAAAAATGTTTTGAGGTAAATGTCAAATGGCTGCCAGAAGAGACCATTACAAAAATGCCTATTGATTTTGAGTTAGTGTCCTCTGTACAGAAGCTGAGTGACCATTACATTCAGCTTTGTCATAAGCATAACTTGCGTGACCAACTCGTTAAACGTGCCCCTTTAAGTTCACTTTAGGTGAATACGTTTTAATGCAATCCTGAGTAATCAAAAAAGTCTCTTTCGTGTCTAAGCAGGCCCCGGTCGAGCTGGTTTTGCCCGTCGGATGTAAAGCAGTACTACATAAAAATAATAATTTTAAAAGCCAGCAGAAATATAGCCCATCTGCTGCAGAAAGCCTGATCTGACAGGTAAACACAAGTAACTAAGAGTGGAGGTACCTGCATAATTTAAAACGGTTCATTGAGGTGGTATTTACAGTGCTCAGGGGTCAGTTTTCTTCATGTAATAGTGTTCTGTTCCTGAACCGAATGGAAATGTTTACATTTAAATTCCTTGTTTCATTTTAAACATCGCACAACACAGGTTATACGTGCCGGCTTTTGTTCTGGAATGTTAATTCTGGATCTGTAGACTACACCTCAGAGAGACAATGCAAAATGTCATTTCCATTTTTTTTGTTGTTAATTATACAGACGCTTAGCCGTGCTTCCTCTATCAAGCTATAAATATGTCTTTGTTGTAAACTACGACTGACGTGTAATTTAACAGATTCGCATACCGACACGCTATTTCCCACTCTTATACCGCGGAATACAGAATGCAGGAACCAGAGAACAGCTTGCAGCAGCCGTTTGTCCCGTGCCTTGCGTTTACTGATGTATATTTTCCACTCCGCACAGTTCTGTTTTGATTATGCAGAAAATCTCAAATCTTCGGGGTTGGGAGTTGAGGCGTAATGACACAAAATGAAAAATAGTCCCGCCTATCGCACAATAGCCGGCCTGCTGGTCCGGCATTTAATCTGTCAGGGGATTGTCATTTTGTTAAGAACAACTCCCGGTCTCCGCTAGAACCGAACACGCAGGTACACGCAGGGTGGACTCCACGCCCTTCAGCCGTTGTGCATTGTTCTATAAGGGGAGGGATGATAACTACCAGGGAGAGTTTTAAGTGGCGAAACCGGCTATAGTTTGATACACACACCGTTTTATTAGAAAGGAGCGTATTCTGTTCATACAACTTGATTTCAAAATGAATGCCTACATAGTAATCTGTTTGATATCTATGATGACTAATAATATTGCTGCACAATGTAAGTATATATATATTTATTCTTAAGTCATTATTTATAAATATCATTATAATTAAAGTATTGGTCATATCCATATAAGTAAAATGTACATCTTGTATCTTGTATTGGTATACTGAGCCTTTATGTTATCAGAACGCTGGGCTGAAAGCATTACTACTGCAGTGGTAATGGTCATCATAACAGGTGTTCTAACAGGGAAGAAGTCTGTGAGAAGTTGATGTGAATTGATTCTATCGTGCAGTTAAATCTAAAGTTCTGGCTTTACCAACCATCCTTTCTTCGTGTTTAATTTATTCCCACACCTGTTTAAATAATGCCGAAAAAAATAATATATTTAGTCTGGCGAAACGCCAAGTAATTTTGTTTTCTCTTTGTCACGAAATGTTTATTTCATCGTATTAAACCGTGGATCTTCATTAAAGACACCTGTCAAAGCAACACAGCAGCTGAAATCGTGAGCTGATAAAGCTAGTATTGTACCTAACTTTAAAACGGCAAGCAATATGACACACTCACACTTCCACGACGTTGTTACATTTTTACATTTTAAGAGACAAGATATAACTTGAACGTTGATACGCTTCTGTGCACGCAGTAGCCTGCGTCATATAGCGGTACCTTTAACACCATAGGCCTATTCTGAATATTTACATTTAGGTACAAAGACTGACTGAATACATCAACTCGTATTTAACAACTGTACTGCAACGAACAATACAATAATAAAGTTAACCATGTTCATTTCGTTCAACAGTTGTAACAGTTCCATGCACGCCAACTCTCGCGCCAAACATGGCAGCCAGAATCACCTCCAACACTGTAATACTACAACAACCAAACTGCTGCTTCGACGCACTGATAGGTCTGCCTTGCAGCTCGAGCACATGCCAGATATGGCTTGTGGCAGCACTGGATTCAGGTGAATGATCTCTAATGAAATGGATCAATTGGCAAAAATGTAATGACCATGCAATTCTAAATGAAATTACCTCTGCAGTTAACAAAAAAAAAAAAAAAAAAAAAGATACAATGCTATGGTATTATGTTAGCCCAGTTAGATGTTTGACTGAAATATCAAACATATTTAATTTAGCCATCCCATAATATATATATTTTTTTATCATCAGCGACAGGCACTTTTGACGCAGATCGAACCAATCCCAGTTTGCTCAGCCTCTCCCCGTACCCACAGGCCTTTAACAGTGGCTCTAAGAATTACTTTCTGACCAGTGATGGTGTACAGAGTGGTTTGAGTTGCCCCTCCTCTGCTAATAACTACTTCAAAGTCGGGGGTGATGGTCAGTGTTCCACCACCAACTGCAATGGAGTGTTACCTGTGGGGACAGCCACCAGGTAGGCTGTGATACAGTAGAATTTCTGTGGTCTTTCTTTTGAAACATGCACCAAATAAAACTGTTGTGAATCAAAACACTTTACGGTTCTCTTATTTAATTCCAGAGAGGTGGATGAATGTCATGTTGGCTTAACATTTATTTAGTCTCCGTTGGGTGTAAATGGGTGTGTTTGCTTGCTGTACCACTTATGGTGAAATGTTTTGGTCCTGGCAGATTCAAGTATCTTCTTGTTGATCCAGCTAGCTCGAAACTTCTGGCAGAGACACAGTGGTCAAGCAACATTACTCTCTACGCCTGTAAGATGGGATGTGTCACAATAAGCTCTTGACTCACAATCTCTAACGAACCGTTTAACTGAGCTTCAGCCAAAATCCCATTCACTGCCTTCTATCGTCTCTGTTCTTTCAGCCAAAAGCCCTGAGTCAATTGGTAACAATTTTGGAGGAAGATCAGCTGCTATGGTCGTCATCACAGCAATTCTGTGTACTGCCGCAGGTCTCCTTTTGCTGTTCCTGCTGATTGGCTGCCTGATAGTAGTCTGGTAGGTAATTTAACTGCAGCTCAATTACATGTGTACCCAAGGAATGCTTTTGAATGTTAATCATAAAGATTTGTTCATGCACCTTGCTATCTTACATAGATAGTTCAGCAATTGCCTATAAGTGTTTTAATGAGAGACAGTTTGCATGATTTCCTATTTCAGTAACACCAATAATTTCTATCTTTCATTAAAAATAAGTAAAGTAATGTTTAATGAGATTGTCCTGTTTGCATGCAAGTTTGGTTAATCAAGATCAGATCAGATGTCCATGCATAAATGTACTTAAAATAATCAATTTTACATTAAAAAGGCTGTAATGTATATGCAAAATACAGGAGAAAAAGAAACTCTTGGTGTAAAAAAGCTAATTAGCATGTTTCTTTTATCAACCAATACTTGTTTGGTATCCAAATTATGCCTACTTAATTTTACACTGGAACTATAAAGCTAATGTAGTTAACATGTAAAGGAATTTACTTGTTATAAATACAGATCAAATAGATCTTCATTGTCATCAAAATGTGAATACAATCTGCAATGCACAATGAGATAAAATAACATTTCTCTTGGAGCCACGGTGCATGATACATACATACATATATACCACAGACAGTGCTGACGATACATAAATGAGTGCAGTTGAAATAAAAATAACAATAATATAAAAAAACGACAGCTCATGGCAATACCATAACAACATGACAATACCGTAACAACATGACAGTACCGTAACAACATGACAATACCGTAACAACATGGCAATACCATAACAACATGACAATACCGTAACAACATGACAACCCATGGTTGTACATTTTAAATGAAGTGTAAGGTTTAAACTAGCAGTGCGTTAATGACTATCGACATTTTTGAAATGTATAAGTAGCAGGGCAGCACTGTGTGAGTCATATCAGTCAAAGTGTCTTAGTGCTGGCAAGGTTACGTTCACAGAACGTATATGGTGATGGATAGTCTGACAGCAGGTGGGTAGAAGCTGTCGCCCAGCCTGGCAGGCCAAAAGCAGATGCTCCAGAACCTTCTGCTGGATGGTGGAGGGGCAAGTGGATTGTGGGAGGGCTGGGGGAGATTATCCATTGTACTGCACGCTTTTGGATGCTGTCTGAGTGGAAGAAGTTCTTTACAGGGGGTAGAGGTGTGCCAGTGATGCTTTCAACCACCCACATTATCCTCCATAGGTTCTTGTGATCAGAGATGTCGTAATTCAGGCTAGGATGCTCTCTACAGTACCTGTGTAGGATGTGGTGAGGATGGGTGGGAAGATGTTTGCCTTATTGAAGCACCGGAGGAACTCCAGATGCTAATTATCATCCTGCAAACTTCATGCTGAAATCATTCATACACTTGGTTGAAAACATGTTATCTCAAACAGACTTGCTTATCTGACACTATGATATACTGTGCCATATATAAATGGACAAAAACACCAAAGCTAAAAGTAACAACTTGACAACATAATTAACCTAGATGTAACAACTTGACAACATAATTAACCTAGATGTAACAAC
>JAOYMR010000002.1:2646680-2664929 GCA_025802075.1 Tenebrosternarchus preto
GTGACATGAAAGCACATCTCTGACTGAGCATCCAGGGACAGCATGTTCTGTCTGTCTGTCTATCTGTCTGTCTGTCTAGTCCTTGACTGGTGGATCCTTTGAACTGGTGTTCCCCAAAGGCTTCGCCATGGATGCCTCCACGTGGGTGTAGTCTTTGGTGTATGCTTTGACAACACCAAAGGAGTTGCTCCTCCCTACCTGTGGCATATGGGATGAAAGACGAACGCAACCTGGGGAGAAAAGAAGATCTCCCTTTTATGTTAATATTTTCTTCGTGTCACCTGATGCCGGCCATGTGTTATCAGGATTCCTCATGTGTTCAAGCTTGGCTTGGCACAGGAATCTGCGTAGTAGAGCCGTTCTCGAGAAATCCAATTACGCCGCATCACCCAGCGCCTTGGCAACACAGAACAATGGGCCTTGATAAACATTGTCGGGACTGATCGCATAACTGTCTGTGGGAAACAATCTCAACACTTCCTTGTGTAATACGTATGTTTTTGTTTTTTTTGCCTCCTTGTTCAGCACCGGGAGCAGTGATCCTTACTGCATCGTGAGAGTTGATAATGTGGCCATTATAAGGTACGGTATGACTAATTTCTTTGTTTCCCTCCACCCACCAGCCCAGCTTAGGTGCTACTGATATACTAGACCTCGCCGCATTCGTGCATGCGCCAAATTATGCACAACACCGCTTGATTTTTATGGCCCTCGATAACAACATTTGTGCTCAAGTCATTGAGGGATCGTTTCACCAGCCTGTACTTAAAATCCCCTGCCGAAATGATGTGGTTTCATTTCATTGCATCGTCCAGTTAGGTGGAGGTTGGATGTTTGGTGGTGGAAAAGTGTGTCAGTAAAGGCCAAGCTAATCATTAAGAGACTAAATGGTTCTGGCAGTAAGCTTGCATGTGGTTGACCTGAATCTCAAAATACACAAGAACCCTTTTTCTGTTTTTGAGGTGGTGCCCCTCCACATGAAACACACACAGATGCTGCGATGGTTAATGTTTTACTAGGTGGACTGAGTTTTTCTATTTCTAGTCACAGAATGGTGATAAGGTGAGGATCACATGCTCAGAATCACCTCAGATCATTCCATTTATTGATTTTTTTTTTTTTGCGTTTCAAGTTCTTTGCTTGATAGAGTCAAGTTCTAGCGTGTTGAGTTTGTTTTGTAGCAAGACCACCTGCCGTTTGTGGGTTTGCAATACATTATGTGGGCAAACAGGTTCTCTGTAGGGTTTCTTCTAAGACTGGAGCGTGTCATTTGGTGCACTCTTGATTAGTGTTACCGGATTCACAGCTAAGCATTGTAGAAGTCCAAGGTGCGACTGCATCTTTTGCTGATCCCTGTCCTTGGATGCACATGATGAACGGGTAAAGTGTGGACTAGTGGTGTGGGGATTCATGACTTCATTGGTTCAGAATCTAGTGACATTTCTTCTGCTTGTCATTTGTGCAAAATGTCACTCAGATAAATACTACATAATTTTGGCAATTAAATGTTCTTAGGGACTGTTTCTCTAGTCTTGAGGGACTCACAGAACTCAAAAGACTTTTTTGCTTAATAAAATGGACCAACCACTGGACACAATTTACCCTCTAACAAAGTATATATAATATAAAAGCACAAACTGAAGGTTAGTTTAAACTCTTACTGAAACCCAGTGATTTACCTTATCAAATATATGCAGATGTTGCAAATTGTTAATAAAATTTAACAAGCACAATAACAATAGCATTTACAAGTAGGTTTTCTGCTCCCTATTACCTCTTATACATTATCTAAGCAACCTAAGTCTATTTGAGGGGGAAATTCTTCTGTGTTCATGAGAGGTTACGAAAGTTGAATTGAAATTTTTGCTCTTTTAAAAATTTTTCTTGCTCAGGACAGCCACAATATGGAAGACGTTGTCCCCTTTCTGGGGCGAGGAGTACAACGTGCACGTACCTCCATCCTTCCACACTGTGTCCCTTCACGTGATGGACGAGGACTCTCTCAGGTCAGCGCCTTTACATGCCTCCCAGGACACTCAGCTGTGACCTACACCCCGCCTTCAGGGCAGCCCATTCACTTCATGTTCATTCATCTCCTTTCACTGTGCTATTTCAGGATAATGAGCTAATGCGGTAATTAACGATGCTAACCATATTTGTGATTTCTATACCTTGTAGAGTGTAGATATGAATGACTTTTGACTAAGCCTCCTAATGTTGGGGATGTCTGACATTGTAAGATGAAGATCTGTGAATGCAGTTCCTGATTCAAACATGTGCAACTCAGCCTAGATTTTTTTGTTTGTTTGTTTGTTTGTTTGGTTCCAGCCGCGATGACGTCATCGGAAAGGTATCGATCAGAAAAGAGGCTCTAACTGCTAATCCACAAGGTAGGGAAGGAGCTTCCTGGAACGTTCTCTCTCAGCGTTTCTCTGCTGGCTGGTGTTTGTCAAGAACTCGATGTTGTGACTTCGTTAAGGAGTCTCCCAGAGTCATGAGGCACTTCAGTCAGGGCCTTGTGGTCAACATCACATGGCCAAGCCACATGGCTGTATCACTACATGGCTCTTCCTCATTTGCTGATTACTTTTCTACTTCCTCCTGTTTAAATTTACTTTCCCAACGAGCAGTGTTGAATGTTCCCTTATGCTCACCTTCAGATTCCTTTAATCTCATCTCTTTTGCCCGGTATTCTATTGCCTGCTAACTCAGACATCTTTTTTTGCCGCCCTCCCCCCCAACTCTCCCCTGGGATGAGCAGTCCATGGGCATGCTTAAAGCACCAGCTGCTCCCTATCGTGATGGAGTTCCACCCCTGGGGTGGGGGTCGGGGGGTAGAGACTGTGAGCCATTGGTATTGGTGTTGGCGGGCTGACTCATTGAGGGGCAGGGCGCGTAGCTGGAACTGATGTTCAAGACTCTAAAGAGCGAGGGGGGCCACTGAGTCATGGCAAACAACGGGAGCGGAGAAGGAGGGTCTTGATCTTAGCCCGGTCTGCACCTGACCTGGTGATGGAACGTGTACACCATGAGACAGAGGTTCCTGGCAGTCAGGCAGTTCTTCTCCCATGTGTATGTAAGGTGACTGTAAACAGGCCCTAGGTAATGTGCTATAAGTGCTTGGGCAACAATGTACGTGTGTTCAGGCTCTTCTGGTAATTACTGCTGCTGTTGTTCCTGAATGTTGGCCACTAGCTACTGGCCTTGATGCTCTTATTGAAAAACAATGGGAATCTGTTTGTAGGTTCCACAGTGCCTTAATAGTGCATTTAAGAATTTTCTCTGCGTATCTCTGTGTGTCTTTCAGTTTCTTTCCCCCTCGTACTCTACATCTCTGTCTATGTCACTACTTCTTTCTCTCTATAGAGATTAAGCTGAAATTGTGTAATTTTTTTCCTCCAAAGACACGGCGGTACCATTTAGCGAGAAGGCCTCGTTTCAGAGGGCACGGAAATAGAAGCGCACACCCCACGCTGATGGGGCTGACAGGGTGTGAATGCATTACTCAGCTGGATGCAAACACATGGGGTGACCAGGGGCCCCTCCCCAGCTATCTAACCTTGAGAGGAGTGAGACCTGAGTCACACATCTGCTCACACACACACACACGCACGCACAGGGGAGCCGTTTCGTCTGTCTATGTAAAGTGGAACAATAGCTCAGCTAAAGGCCCATTTGAACAACTGGTTTGTGACATGTGGAGGCAGCACACAAAACCCAGAGGTGGTGAGAAGACCAGCTTAGGTGGCAGTTTACAGAGAACGTCCGACATCGTGTGCCAGAACGTGCTGTGCTGTGAGGGGGTTGGGTCAGAGTGGTGTGGGAGGAGCTCCTTGCAAACGTAGTGATGTCATAATGGTGGTGATGGGTGACATATGAGGAGTATAAATTTGAGGTAGAGACTCCATCTCACAGTTCCTGGCAGTTCTGAGTCACTGCCAATAACTCTGTCACATTACTCACGGGGGTAAGGACAGCAGTGTTCATGTTTTATTTGGTTACACGGAAAAATAGACTTAGATCATGAGAAAGCATCTGCTTTTTTTATCACTGTGTTCAGTGTGCTTTAAGCCTTTGTACTCACAGGTCTGGAACCAGTAGATCAAGACTGCTTGACCTTGGCACAGGTAAAAGAGGTCATGGCCAATGTTTGAAGCGGAGGATGCTGACTCTTTAAAGGTTATCCTCTGATGCGTGTGTGTGTGTGTGTGTGTGTGTGTGTGGGAGGGGTCGTGTCCATGAGGCAACGCACTTCCTGCAGACCATTCAACTACCAGCTGCCACACACCAAAATGCTGTGGCTGTCATGTTGTAAAGGACGTCAAAATTCCTTAAAAGGGTTTCTTTTTTCTATGACATTTCTTTTGGCTGTGTCGGTATGATTGTCACGTACCGGGCTGCCACTGCAATTGTATAATCTAATTCTGGTGCGTGTGGTCCAGTGGACTAGACTGAGGAGAGGGCTATCAAACAGCCTGTCAGGCGGCTATTATAGTGATTTTCAATCCAATTTTCCCCTCTCCCCCACAGCGCAGCACCTAGTGACAGTGTTTTGCTGTGTTTCCCCTGTAGATGGTGGACTAGATTAAATTCCTTCTCTTTTTGCGACATTTTTTGTATGAGATCACAATGGTGCAGACAGTAGTGTCAGGCTGATCTCAGTCGCATGCACATGGACAAATTTTCTGAGCTTATTAAAGCTTTTGCATGCCAAAGCGTCATACGGTCACATTTGGAAATCTTGTTTTGAACCTGACCCTCCGGAAAAAGGCAGAAAAGAACGGAAGAAGTTCTTTCCGTTCAGATAAGTGGCAAGTTTTGTCTAGCTGAGGGAGATTTATTTTCAAACTGGCCAGTGGAGCAGAAAGGCATAATAGAGGCTTTTTTTTTTCTGGAATACTAATAGGGACACAGCACAGCTCTCTCAGCCATTATGCAGCTGTATGGAAGAGTTCATCATGAAGGGTTAGGCTGAGAATCCACAATGACCCTCCATTTATATAGTGACGCATATTATCCTGGATGTGGTATAAGAGGCATTGGCGATGCCTCCCAGTGCAGTCACACCCAGCACAGTGCCTCTCAGTCCAGTGCTCGAGGATCCAGAAACCCCAGTTTTGCTGTTTGTCAGCTTGTTTCTGTACCAGGTCGTCAGTCGGTAATCTTGAAATCTTGTTTACTTTCTTTGAATGTGTTTCCGGCGGGGCTAGAACAGAAAGCTGGAATGGGCCGACTGCAAAGCACATGCTTACCAGATGCTTCATATAGTGACCTGGTTTGAAAAAGCAAGCTGTGAGTCACTTTGAATCAAAGCCACTGGTTTTAATTTGCAATCCAGAAGTACAGGGTCAGTTATTTGTTGTCTTGCCAGGCCTCATAAAATTCTTGCTTTGATAATGCCAAGCAACGTGAAGGCATCTGGAATCATACCAGCATATGCAGGTGATGAATTGGCCTTTTTGGCGATTGTATTCTAAAGTGAGCAAATGCTTTACACAGAATTTGGCCTTTTCCTCTGCCCCTATTTCTCTGTGCTGAGTTTGTGTTTGTTCTGATTTGGATCCTGTTGGGGGTTTTGACTTTGGCATGTGATAAAGTGCCATATCGCTGAATTCTACAGGCCAGTCATCAGTTAAGCTATAAGATTAATGCTATTTCACTAAGCTTCTTAACGCCAGAGGCACGGAGCAAATACTGGGTGTGTCAGATTGGTCCTGGATCTTCTCTTTTCACTGGACAGCCTATGTCTGGGTATTCATGTGCCTGTGTGTTTGTATGTAGATATGTGTGCATATATTCATGAGCATATGTATACAGTGCATCTATTAGGTCATGTATGGAAGTGTGCTTATGCAGTACTGAAGTGAGTATGCTTGCTGCGCTATTAGGGCTCACCATTAGGGCTGTGCAACCTGACAAAAATATCATATCCTGATATAGATTATTTCATATCTCGATAACAATAACCACATGAAAAGACATTTCTTATTGCATTATACCATTGTATGGTGGTACATCCGGATGATGAGGTAGTTCTGAAAGCTGTATGTAAGTGGAATTACCCCATTCTACTCGTCCTTTGTAATGATTGTTAACCAGCCACTCAGTCTTCTCTCTCCATACCCCGGGCAGTGTGAACCAAACCCTCTGCCTCTCCTGAACTGTAATCACCTGTTCGCTCTTCTGATCACTAGATTGGTCATCTACAGTAGTCTTCTCTCCCCAGCTCTTCATGCATCACTGCATCATCCATCCACTCTTGCTCTGTCACTTTGTATCTCCGTATGTTTCTGAGTGTCATAGCCTCTTTCTTTTATTTGAACATATTTCTGTGGTTAGCTAGTTCGCTAACCCTTCGGTATAACATCGTTTGTTATCTTGGTTTCATTGTTCCGTTGTATTGTCTTGTTAGTTTGTCTTTTCTCTGCTTCCCCTTTATTGTTTCCCCGGTTTACTAAACCTGCTTGAGCATTTGTGATCCATCACTATGTCATTCAGTATAATATCCATGTTTGTTTGTGTTGCCTGAATGCAAAATGTCATTCTAATGATGAGAATAATTGCTGTGAGGCATTGTGTTTTGTAACAGTGAAATAAAGGATAGAGCATAATATGAAATGATAGACATTTTTCATCACACGATATATATAGTCATATCACACAGAACTGCTATATATAAATGAGCACACAAAATTATGGTGACTAGACTAACATCAGATATTCCTAAAGAGTGTTTTGATGAATGAAAATATTCTCACCGTTCATCAGTCATATACTTGGAAAAAAGCTTTGTTTGTTCAAGCCAAAATGCACACAATCTAACAATAAGAGATCCTCAATGTGTTTATGTACATATTTCAAGCCACATTATAATTGCAATCATTACATTTAAAGCTCTGTAATCCCTTTTATTTTTGATTATAATTTTAAGATTTTATAATCTTTTTAGTTATTTTTATATAAAATAGTTATGATATAAATACTTATGCAGTTTGTGGCTGTAGGTCTTTAAGCAGCAGTGTTTACCCAAGATGTATGAAGGCTGCTGACATCATGTTATAAAAAAAAGATGTTTCATGTTAATGAAAAAAAGGTGTTTCATATTAGGAACAGAGCTCACTGCATCTGTCTTTGGCTTTGCTGTGTTGCAGGTCTGGATTGCTGGATGAACCTGGCTGAGATAGATCCGGATGAGGAGGTCCAGGGGGAGATTCACCTGCAGATCTCGCTGCTCGGGGACCGGAACGTTCCACGCAGACTGCGCTGCACAGTCCTGGAGGCCAGGTGAGATGCTGGGGACGTAAGTCGCACGTCAAACTCACACTTTGGTCTAGGTAAACTTAAAATGGATACTTCCCACTGAAAAAGAGTTTTTGGCATAAAACCCATCTGTGGACTCATTTAAATGTCTGTTATGCTGATCAGTTATGTATTTATTTATTTAAATGTATCAGTTATGTATTTATTTAAATGTCTTTTGCTGATCAGTTATGTATTTAATTAATTTAAATGCATCAGTTATGTATTTATTTAAATGTCTGTTATGCTGATCAGTTATGTATTTATTTATTTATTTAAATGTATCAGTTATGTATTTATTTAAATGTCTGTTATGCTGATCAGTTATGTATTTCTTGCATAGCAAACATTTTGTGATGGCAGACATTGCTTTTTTTAAAGTCAGCGTTATTATATTTGAGTAGAATAATTAAATAAAGTCATATGGGACATTTGGAACTCATGGGAATCTAACTATTTCACCAATAAGAGTTTAATATCCAAATATGACCTTATTAACCAGCAAATTGTATTTTTTCATGTTCTGGCTTGAACACTGGATACAGAACAACAATTGACCTACTCTAAAAATAACACAGACTTTGAGAAGATCAGTCTACTTCAGCAACTTATTCATCTGTTCTTATTTTTGCTTTCCAGAGATCTTGCCAAAAAAGACCGCAATGGTGCCTCCGATCCGTTTGTCAGAGTCAGATACAACGGCAAAAGCCAGGAGAGTTCTGTAAGTAAACGAGTGCCATCCTCCCATTCAGCAGCCAAAGCCTCTCAGTTCTGTAGATGTAATTACACACAAGATTAGATGTCACATATAATGCGCCAAACCATTTGGGCCCAGTCCATTCACTACTTCATTTCAACTACAACCTCGCAGGCTCTTCTCAGGGGTAATCAGGTCGGTACTTCCTTTCGTTGCTGTTTCATCTCACCTACCCAGTGACTTAAGGCCAAGCTCAGCCACATTGGCAGTGTTAATGTGTGCTGAGTGCCTCTAGTTCCACATGGATTTTATACATCTCACCACCGATCATTCCCCAGCATAGCAGATCCATACTGGCCTCCCCGGTTACTAAGGCTGTACCCAGCTCCACTGGAATCATTACAGTATACTCAGTGGCACCAGTTCCATCTGAATCTACCACTCTAGACATGACGGTGACATGACACAATAATCCACTCACCTGCCCAGTTCTTCACTTACCCGAAACACAGAACACCTCAACCATCCCATCTATATAATGCATATCTCCAAAGGATGTGCTCTGATCATCCACAGCCACGGACTAACCCTTTCATCTACTTCAACCCAAAATTCCACAAGAAAGGATATGGCAGACTTGGCTACAAATCATGTAGCACCTGTCTGTACTGGCCTGATATACATCTGCCACCCACGTTCTCTCACCTCAGCCAACAAGTCTGCATATATCAGCTTCTTCCTTTCAAAAGCTTCAACTGCATCTTCAAATATCCTTTTCAAAATACTTATGTGTCTTTATTTTAAAACACACACTATTGAAACACTCATTTAACTCCTACTTTTCAACTTTTAACCTCTCCGATTTCCCTTTCCTACAAATGGTCTGGTCAAACTTGATTATTAAAGAAGGTGACCCTAGCATATCCATTGTTTTATTTTTCCCTCAGAACCTCTGCTGTCCTCACTATACTAACGATCTACCCTTCAGCTCTTCCTAGAGTGTATTAATACCCTCTCTTTCCTACTGTTCTACTTGCCTTCCACTGCTTTCTAAGTGACCTTAACTCCTGAATGAGTCTATTACTATTTGCAGTCTTGACTTCATTATGACTTCCCTTTTTCTGCCAAGTACCAAATTTTGCCATTCCATGTTCAGAAATAGCCTTCGCTAAGCTGTTCAGCGTTTGGTTGGTTCCCTTTTAACCAGCCACTAGACCTTTCAGATCATCCTTAAAGTGCTTCCAAACCACCTTGTCAGCTGCACCTGTCTTACCACAACTATTTGACCAATTCCTGCAGTTCTCCTCTCTGGTAGCAGAGGTATTGATGGCCTGTGAATTGTGGTATGTACCACGCCGATGGACTTCAGTCGACTGATATGAACAAATCCATAGCGAGTATCGTTCCATGGATGACCCCTGTACTCCCTTCTTTGAGCACTTTCTCTTTTCTTGATGAATTCTCAGTCCTTTCACTGACATCACCTTGTTCCATCCACACACACACACACACACACACTCTTATCTCCTTCCTGTCACAGAACCTCTACACTGTGTGGGACATATTTCAGAAAGGACCTCAGCAGAATGAGGTTAATGTTTTCTATTATAATAGACAAAGATAAATCATAAAGTGGTTTCCTGGACACAGAGTTATCCTAATCCTGACTTGAAATGACACTGTTAAAGGGTTTCTATCCTATTTCTTAACAGGAAACTTTATTAAAATAGTTGCTTTCATAATTCACATTCACGTAAGACATTCTACCTGACAGCTTTAACACTGGGTAATTTATTTTCAAAATCCTACATAAATATCATATTTGAAAACATGTTTCTATGTCTTTAGATTTTTTACTGCAAAAAAAGATGTTAACAATAATTTCAATTAGCATTGTTGACTTTATTTTGAATACTTTACACAAAAAGTAATGAATAATGATTGGTCATGATTATCATGAATCATGATCTTATTTGATCTTAAATGAGTCATTCTAAATTAATCTTTCTTCTTCTAGCTTTGTCCATTTTTAACAGTTTTCTTTTTAGCAATTTTGGGTGAAAAACAAACAAAAAAAAAACCACCAGTGCAAAAGGTTAATTTGTGTCAGGGGAACTATAGATAGTAACTGATCGAGTCGGACTGTGTTGGATTTTATTTTTTTTAATTTTTTCTCTTGAAAGGGTCAATCAGCCTAAGTTTAAGATGTTAGTACATAGATAGACCAATTCATAAATCCCAGAGAAATTCACAAGATACCTAAGAGCAGATGGACATCAGTGTTCACTTCCACTGTTAGCCACTTCAGCGTTGTTCAATCACTTCTTTGATCTCGGTCTTACCAAACACTCCACTAGGTGGTGAAGAAGTCTTGCTATCCACGATGGAATGAGAGTTTTGAGTTTGAGCTGGTTGACCCCCTGGCCGACAGCCTGCTCACTGTGGAGGTGTGGGACTGGGACTTGGTCAGCAGAAACGACTTCCTGGGAAAGGTGAGCTTTTCAATGGATTTCTCCACCAACGCAATCTCAATCAAACAGTAGCATCCTAAACCCTTTGAGCTTTGCCAACACTGAAGATATGACACTTTGATACAATGTAAAGTAGTCAGTGTACATCAAAATAACTCCACACACAGCCATTAATGTCTAAACCACTGGCAACGAAAGTGAGTACAACCCTAAGTGAAAATGGTCAAAATGTGCCCAATTAGCCATTTTCCCTCCCTGGTGTCATGTGGTTACTTTTTACATACTTTTACAATAAATAATCAAAAAGCTAGATGAGACAATAAAATAAGTCCTACCTATTCCCGTGCTGCATGAGGGTCATGAATATTAGGTTAGCTGGTCACTAGCTAATGTTAATGTTAATCTTAACGTTAGCAGGCTATGCATGTGTTGCTCTCGACAGAATCTTCAGTGCTTCATTCGTTTTCAAACGCCAGAAAAATGTTCAGTTGTTTTCTTTTGCGCATTTCTATTTTGTTTGGCACCTTTACAGTGTTTACAGCTTCTGTTCTGTTTATTATTTCATCTGTGGTAAACGGTAGTGTTGAATTGCCCACCCGCATATAAATGTCTCGATCGTCATCTCTGGCTCAGCTTGCTTTGACATTTAATTGTCAGGCCGTGTGACCGCACTCGTCTGCTGTTCTCCCCCAGGTCCTGTTCAACATCAACAGGCTTCAACTGGCGCAGCAGGAGGAGGGCTGGTTTCACCTTGGTCCCGACAAACCCAAACACAGCCAGGACGAGTGAGTGCTTGCTTACCTCAGCCAGCGCAGGCAATCGGCTTTTTCCCTCAGGAGTCCCCAGCAGTGCCTGGCCTGACTTTGGGTGCATGGCTGGGGATGTTACAGGCACTGTGGTGTAGTGGCACTTTGAAGTCTATCAGAATGAATGCTAGCGTAAATAGTTGTTGAACCTCTGTATCCACAGCTCTCGATGAAGTTCACGTCTGAATAAGTGTGGTGGCACGCGTGTGTTTTCACAGCTTTGACATGGAGGGCTACTCTTGTTTTTTTTAGCACTGCGCTGTTGTCAAGAATGCGTGCGCATCTGTTTCCATGTGCTGACAGGAAGTACTAATCTTTTCTGCTGTTAAATCCTGGGATTTTTTTACACGCACACATGCACTCTCTCTCTCTCTCTCTCTCTCTCTCTCTCTCTCTCTCTCTCTCTCACTCACTCACCATGATATTCAGGGAGGATTATCAAGCAGGGATACACAGGAGGAGAGGAATGACAGGGCTTATGTAAGAACTCCAGAATCAGGACTGGGAGGCAGTATAACAAATATTACAGTATAACAAATCTTACAGTATAACAAATCTTACAAGCCAAATTGCTCACCTGTTTGTTCATTAATTCATTAATTAATTAATTCGTTTATTCATTCATTCATCTGTTCATTTATTCCTCTGTTCATTCATTCATCGAATCTGGACATGGTCTCCCCACAGAGAGAGACTATGTCCACTTCATCAGGCATTTACAACATCCATTACAACCTACACTAAACTTGTCTCAGATCAGCTACAGGTATACAGTGTACCAGTTCATGTAACTGCTGAAATAAGAAAGGTACAAGAGAATTAGAAGTAAACATTTAGTGAGAACATATCATAATCTGCCAGCATTTGAATGGAAGAGAGGGACTAGAGATAATACGAAGATTGACTAAGTGGATGAACTGATTCTATAAAGGTTTACGATTGAAATATTCTGAAGTTCCTGCTTTGAAAATATGAAAAAATAGTATTAAATGCCATTGGTGATTCCAAACAGTTATTTTCCAGTTGGTCTTTTTGCACTAATGTTAGATTACTGTGAAGTTTGATTGTTTCCTTTCTCAGTGTTGTTCAGTATACATTTTGCCAACATTTATTTGTGTTTCTAAGGACTTATTCATATTTTATTAAATACACATGCACATAGAACCCAATAAAATAAAAATAGGTAGCAAGGTCATATTCTGGCCGAACACTTACTAAAGCCACAGGCTTGGTGCTTTGGGGTATCTAAATGTCTGCAGCAAAATACTGAGATGAGTTTTACCTGTTTTGACCATAGTGCCCTCTCTCTCTCTCTTGTGGTGATGACATTCAAATGAATTTGGATTTAAAAATGCTCTCATTAAGTGCCCGTAATCTACCAGTCTGTCCTCGTTCCAGTGACCGAGTCAAAAGCAGCCGTTCTTGTTCTTGTTTATTCTCCCGTTTTTTTCCTGATTGGGTTTTTGATGGCCCGCCATCTGTCACCTGCCGTTGGGATGCAGGCAGTGGGTAAGGTTTCCGGGCACACGGGTGGGCAGACTCACTTCAAGCTCATTCCTTTTCCCTCAAGTGCATCAGGACTCTTCTCTGTCCTGGCACCCAGGGGGTGGAACTTGCCCTGGCTGTCTGTACACCTGAGACTCTGGCTGTCTTCAAATGGAGACTGAAGGCTCACCTCTTCACTGAGTCACTGAACACCTGAATATGCACTTAGGAAAAAAAAAAAAAACCCTCTTCTTTCTTATTTTAGCCAGGGCTTCAGCCTGGTAGTATTCCTGACACTAACCGATCTATGCTCGCATGACAGTGTGAATTTGGTAGAGACGACTTATGTAAGTTGTTCAGGACAAGGGCACCTGTTCCTGTTTGGTGTCCAGATCAGGTAAAACGAGGAACCAGCAAGGAGTGGACACGACACGAACAGACTTGATCAAAACATTGCAGTCAGGGGCTTTGAACAAAGATGGCAGAGGAAAAACAGTGGACTGTTGGGTTTTTAAAAAAAAATTTTTATGCCCCAGTAATTTTATCACACTTTATCATAAAACAGAGGCGGCAGAGTTGGATAAAGCGGAGACGAATGTTGCCGAGGACGCTTGTTAAAAACAAATTGTCACTTGGAGGGAACAGAAAGCAAACCACAATGCGTCCCACATAACAAAAAACAAAACTAAAAAAACAAATAAAACACACATACTCCTGTGCCACAGGTCTGTGGACAGCCCGTAGTGTGTGGGATGTGCCTCTAATCTTCAGCCAAACGCTGGGCTAGGACACTGCTGTCTCCTCACGCCCAGACACCACCATGCCCTCATTTTTACTTTGTTTCATCAGCTTGGTAAATGACGTCTGCCCACGCGGCCATGCAGCTCGCCTTTCTGTTTCTTTTATGAGGCGTTTTGGACTCCATTTTCCATTTTCTTTATTGTTTATCCTGCTGGCCACATTTCCTGGAATACTTTAAGTGAAGTGACTCAGAGCTAGTTTTTTTTTTCGTTTGTTTTTTGGTCATTTATTTCACAGAGCACATTTTAATATTGCACTTCAGTACTGCATACTTTCCCCCCGATCTGTTAAAACTGGTGACCTTATTTTCTTTGTGTTGTCACTGTGGAGGGTGAATTACCTTTAGGCTACGTGATGATTACAGACACATCACAGTCTGTCTCTGTCTTTATCTGTCTGTCTCTCTCTCTCTCTCTCTCTCTCTCTCTCTCTCCCTCCCTCCCTATCTTCGTCTCTCTTGCACTCTTTCCCTCTCTCTCCCCCTCTTTCTCTCTCTTTCTCTCTCCCTCCCTCTCCCTCCCTCTCTCTCTCTCTCCTTTAAGAGGCACTCTGGGTTCCCTGCGGCTGCAGCTGAGGCTTCGTGATGAGACAGTCCTGCCGTCCAGCCATTACAAGCCTCTCACAGAGCTCCTGAGCCAGTCTGTTGGGGCTCACCTCAACGTGAGTCAGGCTGTCTAACAAATAACAACTCCTTCAAAGGAATATGCAGTAGTTCTAATTAAACATATAAACATTTATTTTTAATTCATCATTCACATTTTTTTAATTTATATTTATTTTTTGTTTGTTTAATGATTGAAGGTTTGGATGCACAACTGTAATCCCTGTTTGATTTGTTTTTGTTTTTGTCTGGATCCAGAAATTAATTTCTCAATTACTGAATCATAAATAAATAAATAAACAAATATATTTGGACACTGTAACTATAGTAACCTTTCTCATAAAATTGGACAAAGTGACATGTATTTGACTTAAGCTGCCGTGTGTGTCGTAGGGCAACTGGCCTGATCTGATCATGCTAATCGATGAGACGACGACCTCCGAGAGCAGACAGGAAGTGGCCAATAACCTGGTGAAGCTCTTCCTGGGTCAAGGGCTAATTAAGGAGTTCATGGACGTGCTGTTCAAACTCGAGCTGGAAAAGACAAGTATACATGCGAGCCTTGCTTGGTCACAGTGTGCTGTTTGTGCTTTAAAGAGCTGATGGATTATTTACTGCTTATTGCTTCTGCTCCTCAGCTGAACCCAACACTTTGTTCAGGAGCAACTCTTTAGCTTCCAAATCCATGGAGTCCTTTCTTAAGGTAAAGCTGCACCATTCGCGGTGATGAAAAATGATGGAAAGAATACAGCGAACACGCATCATTTCTTTAGCTCAGGAAAGGAACGATGAGGTTGGGTGAGGTTCTTGCCATGTGATTGGCTAAAACCCTCTGGATTTTTCTGTGCTGACAGGTGGCTGGAATGCAGTATCTGCACAGGCTTCTGGGTCCCATCATCAATCGCATTTTTGAAGAGAAGAAGTACGTGGAGCTGGATCCTAACAAGGTGGAGTTAAAAGAGGCAGGGTAAGAAAAAATAATTGTGCCATTCTGTCTCACGTAAGGAGTTAATTTGTAAGATTAATCAATTGATGGGGGGGATTTAGAATAATCTAGTAAAAGCTTTGTCTTCTGTGAGTCTGGGGTTCTAAGAGTTGTTCTAATTACCAGTGGGAAGAGACTTCTTCAGCTGGACCAACTTGGATCTTCAGGAGAGTTGGGCCTGACTGAGTGCAGGCCAGATTTTCCTCCCCTTTTCCGTCTCCAGATGCAGCAAGCAATTCGTGGGCCGTGGCTCCAGAACCACCTCTATATTCCCATGTAATGGCAATGCAAGCCAGGCGTGAATTAGCCTCAACAAGCTTTACCAGGAAAAACTAGATCAAGGCAAACCCATCTGCATACTCCCTCTCAACCTTCTCCAGTCCCTCGTTGGTAGTCTAGGAGATAATACCCTGTGAAGAGCTGCCCCTGGGCCTTCTGGAATTGGAGCTGGCGCTGTGTTCTGCTTGATTAATGTGCAGAAGTCTGCCCATCTGATCCAGTGGCAGCCGATTCCGTCCCGCAGTTTGGAACCGGCCAGACGCCCGACAAATCTCATTTATCACAGTTGACAGGGTTTTAGAATGATTATTACAATTTTAACCTCTTAATCTCCAGCTGTATTATTCAGTTATTCATCTTAAGGTATGATTCAGTAAGTAAAATGAATTATTCAGTAACCTCATTAAAACTAATATGAAAGGCTTGTTGTTATAAGTGTGGGGAACCTAGCAAGACCTTAAAGGGTTAAAAATTAAACTTCATTTATCTTTTGAACCACTTAATCCAGGCTCAACGAGGCTGGATCTTATCCCATTCTCAGCACAGGGTGTAAGTCAGGAACCAACCCTGTACAAAGTGCCAGTCTGCTTTGTAAAAGTGGCCCCATTATTTCCCCCATGGATTCTTACCCGTGGGATTGTCTGTGGCCACAGGTGTGCGGGGCTCCACCGCGTGCAGACGGAGGCCGACGTGATCCAGCAGAGCTTGGTTTTGCTCCAGTCGTACCTGTCCGACCTCATGGCTGCGCTGCTGCAGTCAACCCTCTACTGCCCCCTGCTGCTCCGCCAGGCCTTCCAGCAGCTCTACCATCATGTCGAAGCTCGCTTTCCGGAGCCAGAGTACAGGGTACGCGCTGCTCTCCCAAACCCTTTCGCTCACATGAAAGCCTGTTTCTTAGTACTGATGCTACGAGTGACGTTATGCTAATGCTCCTTTCTAAAACCATGAAGCAGCAATTTTTTTTTTTTTGGACTATGAGCTGCTTCCCATAGTCATTCGTGGCTCCGTTTCTGATCTTTGGCAGAAAGTGAAGTTCATTGCCGTGACGAGCTTCCTGTGTCTGCGCTTCATCTCCCCTGCTGTCATGGCACCGAAGCTCTTCCACCTGCGGGAGAAGCACCCGGACGCCCGCACCAGCCGCACACTCCTGCTCCTGGCCAAGGTCGCGCTCCACACCCTCCCTGTTCCGCTCTGCCACACTCCACCTACTACACCCTTCGATAAGTTCAGGGCACTTTCGGAAGGACTTGTTCACTTTCATATTCTATGGAGCTTCTAGCATTTCTGATTGTCCAGGTCTGAATTTGTAGTGGCTCCTGAGAGTTCCTTCTTGTCATATTTTTATGCTTATTAGAATTAGAGAAAAATCGCTGAATCATGTTTGAAACATGCATCCCGCAGATCCAGTACCCAGGATGCAACTAGGGCCTGGACGGCTCTCTGTGTACAGGACAGGCTTGGCTAGGTCAGGCCTGCCTAACTGAGCTTTTGGAAAATTCAGTTCCAGTCATAATCCAGCATACCTGATCCAGTTAATGAAAGCCTTTAGTTACATATGAGTGTTAGTGGTGTGTTCAGATGAAATCACAGAATGGATGATCTTCAGGAAAAATGGCTGGGCATCCCTACCATATGTTGAGTTATTTAAGTTACAGTAAACCTGCACATTTTTGAGCATCCAGTTTACAATCACGCTGCAGATTAATGCTTGATGTTTCTACACTGTTTTATAAAATTTAGTTAAAAATTGACATTAATTGACACGTTATTTAAATGACATTATTTACAGCATTAGATAATATACCATTAACTCTAACATTAAAAGCACTTAGCAGACTATTTCAGCATTAGAACCTTAAATAGTGGTAGCAAAGTAATAACATCTCTATTAACAGTCTTGAGTGTAGCACATGAATAATGTTAGCTAAGGGAGCCTTAATGTTAAGTGTAAACACAATAACCTGTTAGTCATTCTGCAGGAGTCAGAACTGCAATCACATCACAACATCTCAGGAGCCGCAACCGCTAACATGCGTCTTGCCCGTTCCTCTGCTCCCCAGGCGGTGCAGACCGTTGGCAACCTGGACACCCTGGCGAGCTGCTCCAAGGAGCCGTGGATGGTACCACTGCAGCCCGCCATCCAGCAGGGCATCACCCAGCTCAAAGACTTCATCACCCGCCTGGTCTGCTGCGGGGATGCCCAAGGTGTGCCTCCCCGGGTGTACTGCGGGTACAAACCCGAGCGGGAGTCATAGGGATGACGGACTCGTGTTGGAGGTGCTCTAGTGGGAACTCTAGTAGTAGGAGTTGAGGTCACAATTTTTTCCTGTTGTTGCTCATTTTCGAGTTCTTTATGCTCTCTCTCATATTTGCCTTTGAAGATTTTATAGTTTATTCCTAGACACCACTAATAGCAGAGGTACCCCAGTCAATCAATAGAGACTGCAGACATAATAATCAAACACACTGTCTATGATGAACATGCATCACAGTGTGCTGACTGTATCTAGTCTTTTCTTTTGTTCATTTTCTCTAGATCTGGGTCTGCAGACAAGCATGAGTCTCCAGTGCGGCAGCATGGAGAAAGAAGGCTTTCTCTTCCTCCACAAGACCAAAGACAAGTGCATACCCATGACTTCACCCTTTAAGAAGTACTATGTGACTCTCAGCAAAGACACTCTTTCTTACTCGCGAACACAGCATTCCAAGGTGAGTTCAGTGGCTTTCTGTTCACAACCCCTGTCTCCGCCCCTCGGGTTTCCTCACTGCTGCCCCCCCACCCCCCCCCCCCCCCCCCGGGGTGGGGGGGGGGGGGGGTGGGGCGC